>JAODAL010007556.1:0-124357 GCA_025379985.1 Phyllomedusa bahiana
TTTTTACACGGAGATGCTGCTTTAAAATCTCTAGCTAACTACATAAAATCTTCAAATCTCTAATCTAACTAAATTGGAAGGATCACAGCTAAAGAAGATTTTCTCTGTGCAAAATAGACTAATTTCGTGAGCTTTTTGGCCACAGGCAGAGGCAGGTCCTACCCCCTAGAACCTGAGAGACACTAGGCTGAAACAGGAAACGCGTTCTATGTAAAACGAAGTCTTTGGGATTTTTCCAGCCCAATCGCAACCATACCACCCCATTTTTCGTCGCACACACATCTCACCCTGTTTTTCTGTAATCTTTTTTGCGGGCCGCCAAAATTTACGGGAAGCCCCGAAAAAGGCCGATTTTAAATAACAAGATGCACAGATTTTAACCTTAATTATCGCATGATCTGGAAATTTCGATCACCATAAAAACCTTGCCGATTTCAACTTTGTCGATAAAAATCGCTCAACACTAGTTTGATTATTTCAGTGAACATTTCACACGATCCCTTATGCAGCTCTGTTCTCTGTCTGTCTGTCTGTGTCTCTCTCTCTCCCTCTCTCTCCCTCCTTCTCCCTCCTTCTCTCCCCTCTCTTCCTTCCCCCTCTCTCTCTCCCTCTCTCTCTCCCTCTCTCTCTCCCTCTCTCTTCCCTCTCCTCCCTCCCTCTCTCTCCCCCTCTCTCTTCCCTCTCTCTTCCCTCCCTCCCTCTTCTCTCCCTCTCTCTTCCCTCTCTCTCTCCCTCTCCCCTCTGCTCCGTGGCTTGTTTACATTTGCTTCTTAGCAGATAAGGCACGTCCTGGCAAAACCCCTTTAAAGAAGAATTAAAGCGCGGCGTTAGATTTAAACCCTCCCCTAAGAGAAAAACAGGGGCACTAAAGCAAAGGGGTGACATGTCTAAAATGTACCCATTATGTTTTAGAACGACACTAATAGTACTTGCACCCAATTTGCTTTTATTGCTTTGGATATTTTTTGATTTAAAAACATTCTTCCAATAGGCAATATCCCATTACTGTAGTGGGACCTTTCTACTTCCTTCAACCATTGCTATTCATTGGTTGAAATTCCAACAAAACCATTGGGGTTAGAGATGTGATGATTATTTGATCCCTTGATATATAGTTGCTTTTTAATCTTTATTCTGTCCTCCTAACGGGATTCTATGCCCCTGACAATAATTTCCTGGTGGGCTTGTCTTATACAAAGCAATCAGAACTGTGGTATAAAGTATTGGATGACACAAAAGCGCTAGGGTTGTGAGTAAAAGGAAATTAGCTTTCAAATGCCTATTACCCCATGTACATTCCCAGCACTGAAATTTTCAATTTTGTCAGTTTAACCGGCTGGGGGAATTGGATGAAGTTGAAAGCGTATGGGTGATTTAGAATTTGGTTTATTTATTTCAAAAATTTTATTCATCCCCGCCTTTTAGTCTCCTTGTGAAGCCAGCTTTGGACAAGGACCCTTGATCAGGAGCAATCTTTTGACTTTAAATTGAGAGTTTTCTAGATTTGCTGTGTAACCAGGGAGGGGGAGAGGTTGAGCTGTGACCATCTCCTATTGGGAATGGTGGATCCTTTCATTGTAACCCTGCCTGCTCTGATAATGAGGAGACTGCTGAAAAGTTTTCTCTACAGAAGAGAAAGTGTCACATTATTATCAGGCATAGTGGCCAAAGTAAAAACTGCAGGGCTTCAGGATTTTAAAAAAAAATATTGATAGTCAAATGAAAAAAAAAAATCCTAAAAACATTAAACAATGTGTCCTTTTCTTATAACACTTTGCCTTTAAGTGTTTTTGCCAGTTTTTCTTCCCCCGGAATTGATGCAAAACAAATTTTATCCATACTGAACCTATTTCCCAAGGTGCCCAACCTGTTGTTCAAGTCTACATTCAATTTCTGAACTCTTTCCCTAGTTGATCTATACTCATAAAATTTAATCCTTGCAAAAATAGACACCGTGCTACTAATCCCATCCTTTAGATCATTAATTAAAGTCCAAGCAGACCTAGAACTGAACCACCACTTATAAATGGACTGCTATTGTAAAGAGAGTTATTTTCCCTCCACTCTCTGGGTAGTGATCCGATTACAAACTACAATGTCAAAAAAAAGATAGTTTTTTTAAGGTTGTCCAGTTTTTTTAAAAAATTAAAAAAATAAGGACACCCAATAAAAAAATAAATAAAAACTATAACCCCCCATTCCCCTCACCTTGCTCACTTTCGACAAGTGATGTAATGGTATACTCACACGGCATAACTTTATGCTTGTTTTGGTGTGTATTTTGCACCAAAATGTGATGCAAACAATGATCTAGGCAGCTTTCACTGATTCCAATGTAAAATAAGCGCCGTCATTCACGCTATGTGTATTTTACACCCTAGAGAGGAGATACCGTGTGTGTGTGTGTGTGTTGTGGTGTGTGTGTGGTTGTGTATATATATATTAATATATTATATCTATAATGTATATATTATATTTATATATCTATATATTATATATATTGTAGGAAGGGCGAGGTACCGCATAGACGGGGGGTATTTTTTCACCGAGTGGGGGTGGCTGGTGATTATAAAAAAACCCCTTTAAAAGGGTTTTCCCGGGAGCAATATCTGCTGACATTTTTTTCGTTTTAGTCCGGGGCGGGTTTTTTTTTGAGGGCCAAGAGTCTGGGGGGGACGCCCCTCCCAAGTTACTCCAAGCCCAGATTGCTTGCCAGTCCAGATAAAAGTGCAGCATGGTGCAGGTCATCAGGAGGTGTGCTTCTGGACCTGATTTAATTCAGAAGCTGTGTGCTTCCGAAAACGTGTGAGGCTGTGGTAGGCTTGAGTTCCTGAACTACAAGTCGGATGGAGACTTTGCGGATTTTATGTTTATCGATCTTCTTTGCCTGACGGAAGGTCTTATTATTTTGCGCATGATGCTATCACAAGTGTAAGAGAGCTGTTTTGTTGGCGCACACTGATGAATTGTAGTGTAAAATCTTTCTGTTATTGGATTGAATGCTTGCTCTAGTTCCTGCCTTTGTGCTGGACACCCCTACAAATTGGTAGGAGGACGCGGGCACACCATCCCTGATAGCGCAACTGGACATGTTGTCAAGGCAGCTGCAGAGTTAAAGAAGTCTAAGACGGACAGCATGGAGGAGTTGTTAAGACACCTGGTCCAGGCTCCGCAGCAGCCGCAGCAAGCCCACATGGAGGACTGTTCGAGATCAATCGAGAGACCAATAACTCCTGTTCGGAGGCAGATGGCACGGTGCTGGCTGAGTCCTCGTCTCGGCAGAGAAGTGGTGGCACCCATGACCGGAGAGCTCAACGCGAGGAGGTCCGTAAGTGGAGCGCTCCAGCAGAAAATGTCCCACTCAGGACGATGTCGAGGCCTTCTGATGGTGTTGACGAGGGTAGCGGACCGGAGAAACTTAGGCCCCAGTGCAGGGGCCGAGGGTCGAGCCCTTTCCTCACAGGCGGAACCACAGAAGTGCCGTACTATGATCTGACCTTGCAAGAGCCAAGGAGTGTACAGTAGGTATTAAGAGGTGATAATTCGCTGGCACGAGACTGGGAGTGACGTGGCAGTCCGGGGCACAACGGGTACATTCGCTGGGGGTTACAGTAAGGAGAAAGCCGCCCTGGTCCAGATGTTTGACTGTTGTCCACTGCTGGTCCAAAACGTGGTTAACACCTGAGACTGTACCTGTCAAAATAGTCGAGGCGAGTTGCGTGGGACCGCTCTTTACTACATGCATCGCCCTAGTCCGTACGCAATGTGGGTGGCACAGGGGGATCCCGCTCTGGACATGAATCTGGAGACTTGTGGACTGGTGGTGAGATAATGTGATCTGCGGGGAAGGACACTGCTCTGAATGATCAGGGGGAGACTGAGGGCACCTTTAGTGGCGGTGGCGGAGTGGTGGCTGACAGCTCAAAGACGGATGTCCCGATCACTATGTGGTGAGGACGTCCTCCGTCCAAGATGGGTCTGAAACCAAGGCCAAAGGGGTCCGGGACGTTGATGTGACCAGTGTGTTGGAGAAATGTCATGGCCCCGGGTCACACTTGCAGCCAGTGTCCAGAGGTCGCAGCTGAGGCAATGGAGTGCGGTATGGGTCGGTCGCTGTTCATGGTGTTGCGAAATCCTGGATGCAGCGCTGATACCAGCCACTGGGGAAGGTCCAACAGGTGTGCCAAGTGATGGTAATGGCACTAAAGTGTCGGGACTCCCCAACCTTGGGAAGCGGTTGGGCGTAATGTGTATCACGGAGGACACGAAGTATTACCCCTAGGGGCCCAGGTGGTGGGAGCATCGGGTCGCTGACAGTGCTGGACTACTGTGTACCACTGAGTGTGGGATGTGGTGGACATGTCTAGAGATGCACGATGTCACATTGTTGGCGCTAGTGTTTTCTCCTTATTCTGGGATCTATGGTGCGAAAGTACATCACATTCCCACCAGAGTGCCAATTTGGTGGCGAGGTTATGGTTACAGAGAGAGGACCCCATGAGTTTCCCTTTCACAGTGTTGTGGTGGGGGTGAAGAGGTAGGAGCCCTAGGCACGAAACCAATATCCCTAATCTATAGGAAGTAGGCGGGGCAATGGTGGGGATGCCCAGCTCAGGAGAGTCGCTAGACCTTTAAAAAGGCGCGCTAGAGAGTGTAACGTGATAACTGGTGGGATGCTCCAGGAGCCAGGGGCAGATGAGCTGTACCCCTGTTTTTGCAATGAATGGTGAGCTCTTGTATCGGGTCCAAGTGTGAGGGATGAAGTCATCGAGCAGGCTATGGTACCCTTACCTTTAGGCGCATGATGCTTAGACCTTGCTCACTGCCTCTGTGTTGGGTGAGGAACCTGGGGCACAGGAGAAGTACCAGGAACGGGTATTACAGAGGATTCGTACTGGCCCGGTTGTTGTAGGAGATTCAGGAATTTTGTTCAGTACTGTCCCGTGTGCCAGGTTACCTCTTCCGGTTTGCACATTTTCTGTAGGTCCTCTTAGTTACGTGTTGACCATAATTATGTGGAAGTGCCGTTTGAACGGATTGCGATGGACCTGGTGCGGCCCTGGTGAAGTCAGCAAGGGGCCATCAGTACATTCTGGTGGTGACGACTATGTGACCGATACCAGAAAGCAGTACCCTTTATCGAACACCTCGTCCAAATATCCATGTGCCGAGAGTATTCTTTCATATTTTCTAGAGTGGTCTTGCCTGTAAGAGATCCAGAACTCTCGACCAAGGGACACCATTTATGTTCTAGGGTGATGAAGGATCTGTGCAAGATCCTGAGTGTTAAACCATTGCGCACCTCCGTATATCAGGCCCAGCAAACAACGGATTGGTGGAAGGGTTTAGACAAAACCTTAAGAAAGCTGTGAGGAGGTAGTGACAGGTGACGGTCGGGATTGGGACTGCTTGTTTACTCATACCTCTTGTTTGCAATCAAGGAAGTTCTCCCCAGCTGCCTGCGGCTTCTCCCCGTTTTGAACTACTGTGATGGTCTGCAACCCAGGGGCGCGTGCTAGACATCGCAAAGGAGACCTGGGAGAGTGAAACCACGCCCTATAAAATGTGATAGAGCATCGTGGCCTCAGATGAGGGAAAGGATAACCCAATGTGATGCCCATAGTTGAGAGGAGTCTTTTTGCAGGCCAGGAAGCGCAATCCCGGGTGTACATCGGTCAGAGGTGACTTAGGAGTTCAAAACAGGGGACCGCGATCCTTGTCCTGGTTGCCAAAACGGTGAAAGCAAAATGTGGGGCAAGGTGGCAGGGGACACGTGATGAGGTGGTGGAAATGGAGGTAGAGAGTGTTATTACCGGATAGACCAAACCACGGTAAGAGGAAGAGCGCCGCTGCAGATATACCATGTTACATCTGCTAAAACCTTGGAAGGATTGTGAGGACCTCCCGCGACCCCCTGTTTTGGGTGATCCAGCCGTGAGGCTAAGGTGGGAAATGGTTAAATAGTGGAGACCTGTCCTCCGATCAGCAGAAGTGCAATGTAAAGGAAATAGCTGCAACGGAAATAGGATCTGTCTTTCTGAGTTACATGGTCGTTGTAGAAAGGTAATGAGCATGAGATCCGTTATACTGAAACCCACAGTGGTGTCGGGTGGCAAATGTAGGGCGCTACAGGATCCCTGTTAATGCCCGACAGTGGAATAGTGAACCCAGGAGGTCAAAAGGATGGACACTTGGGGGTAATAGGAGGAGTTCCAGAGTTGGTGGTGGGTCGTGGCCCGATAGTGTTGGTACCAGAAAACAAAGGAGAATGGGATTTGAAATGATTACTGGAGTCTCACAAAGTCTCCAGAAGCGATAGCTACCCCATGCGCGCTGGTGAGATGAACTAGTTGTGAGAGATTAGGACTCGGCTCAGGTACATCACCACCCTTGGACCCTCACACTCAATTGGGTAATGGCAAATCCACTTGTCCAGGGAAGCCAGGGAAAAAGAGGCCTTCTCCCACACGCCGAAGGGTTGCGTACCAATATTGGTCCGCATGCACTTTGGGTTACAGGGGCACGCGCTACTTTTCCAAAGGGCCATGGATGTATTTTACGCTCCCACCGACAGTATGCAGCGGCCTACCTGTGATGACTAGTAGTCATTATATGCCGTGGACTGGGAGAGTCGATCTGGAGACAAGGTCCAAAAGACCGTCCTAGATGCATTAAAGGAGGTCGAGTTGTTTTACACCAGGAGGTTGGGTGGTAGGGGATGGGGGCGGGGGGGGTGGTGGGTGGGTGGAGGTAAACCTCCAGCAACGTGCCGCCATGTGGGAATTGGTAGAAGCAAGTTACCTGGGGTATCATGTAGTGGAGGGGCGAGAGTGCAAGCCACAAATAAACAAGGTAGGGCACATCCAGACTGGCCACGTCCCTCTTAAACTAAAAAGCAGGTGAGGGCATTCCTAGGGGATCGTAGGCTATTATAGGAGATTCGTGCGCTGTAGAATTTGCAGTGAAATTGCAGTGCCCTGACTGACCTTATGTGAGGTTGCAATATCAGCCATGTGTGAAGTGTCCCAGAAGCTGAGCGGGCCTTTTCAAGAGCTAAAGTTACCCTGTGTCTGCTAGCCTGTGCTAGTAGCTCCGGACGTTGACTTGAGAATTCATCGTCCAGAACGATGAGTCAGATGTGGTATGGGGGCTGTATGAGTGTGATATCCAAGAGTAGTGATGGGGAAGGAACACCCAGTAGTTAGCGTCAGCCGAAAATTGTTGCCGTCCTGTGAGGAAGAATTGAGTTCCATAATAGAAAAGAATGGGAGCGGTCAAGTGGGCTTAGACTCTGCGAACATACTTGTTAGGGAGGAAGTTCAAAGTGTGGCGGATCATGCTCCCTTGAAGTGGATGCAAGAGAGAAAGGGGAACAATTTCCCGGGTACCTCGGTGGTTTCTTCGCCTTGCCAGGATTTCAGGTTCATCGGTGGAACATAGGCAGGAAAAATGCATGGAATGCAGATTCCCTCTCTGAGGGTACATTGTATGATGGCAGAAGGTGCCCAAAAACCCTCGCTTTGGACAGAGGGGGGGGGTATGTTTGGAAGGTCAGATGAGGTACCTGTTATAGACGGGACTGGGTATTTATCACAGAGGGTGCTGGGGCGAGACTGGCCTCGGTGAATATAAAAGAAAACCTTTATGTGGTTGCAGCAGCAATATGCTGCCCTGAGCAGTTTTTTTCGTTGTAGTCAGGGTCGGGGTTTTTTATGTGCGGCCCAAGAGTGCTGGTGGGGACGGCCGCTCCAATACTCCAGCCCAGGTCTTACCAGCTAGATAAAAGGCAGCTGGTTGGTCATCAGGAGTGTGCTCTGGTGACCTGAAATAGAAGTCTGTGTGCTGCCGAACTGTTGAGGCTGTGGTAGGCCTGAGGTCCTTGGACTACAACGGGGGGTGGAGGGACTTTGATTTTATGTTTATCGATCTCTTTGCAATGACGGAAGGTCTTATTATTTTGCCACTGATAGCTGTCACAGCTGCTGAAGAGAAGCGGTTTTTGTTGGCGCACACTGATGATACTTTTAAATAAATCTTTCTTTATCTGATGACTTTCTTGCTCTCGTGCCTGCCTTTGTGCTGTACCCCGCCTACAATAGTTAGTATATATATACGTGTATGTATGCGTGTGTTGTAGGTACGTGGTGTATGTATGTATTGTATATATATATGGACACATATGTACTGTATGTTTTTCTCGCTTTGACTGAAATAGAAAAACCTTCCCCTTTTGGGTCAGTTACATTACCAAAAAGTTATTTATGCCAAAAAATAGAGATAAGCTTTTTATTACTTTCGCAAAGTCTAAAGTTAAATACTTTTTCGTTAGTATTTATATTTTCCCCCTTTAAAAGAGAACCTGTCACATTTTTTTCCCCCGGGCTGGGACAGAAAAAGGGGTAGTGCCCCGGCATCTTTTTTCCGCGCGGGCCCCCTTTTCGTAAAGCTAAAATCTGCATTTTTCACCCAAAATGTCTTTCACATGTCAGTTTTTTACAAACCCCACCCACCTCAACTGACAAACATTATTTTTTTTAAAGGGCCGTTACAGGCTTATTAAGCCGTATTTGCGGACGGATTTTGCCCCGCAATATGGCTTGGGGAAAAAGGGGGGGGGGCGCTCCCGTCGGCCCCCTAGACCTTTTTTATTATCTACGCTATTCCCCCGGGATAATTGCATACCCATTTCTCCCCCCCTGGCGGATTCGCCGGCGTTTTGGGGAACGGAATCAATAGTTTTCTATGAAACTGTAGATTACCGAATGATGGACGATTCCCCGTAGCAGCCATACGGCACGCGATACGGCGCAACCGTGCCAAAATAAACAGTTTGAACTGCCTGAATAGGGAGAAACATGTGAAAAAATTCAGTGGGGGAGCAGCCTTTGGGGGGTTGGGGGTAACACCTGCCATGAATAAGATTTGAGATTAAAAAATGCTGCATCTTACAGAATAAAGGGGGCACAGTGCGGGAACAGCGGTCTGACACTAGCTTGTGCTGCCCTAGCAAAGGGGGCATAATCTATGTGACAGGTTTCCCTTTTTAACTTATGATTGGGTCCCAAATTTTGGATATCATTCCCCCAAGCTTTTCACAATAGTTTGGGAGAAATTTTGGCCTTCCTCCTGAAGAACTGGTTACGGGGGCCATGTTTGTAGGGACCTTGTACACCGCCTTTTCAGCTGGCCCAAACTTTTTAATTTGGGATTTAGTCATGCTTTTTGTGGCCACCCAAAACAATTTTACTTGGTTATCCTCAAGCCACGTTGTAACCAATTTGGCAGTATGCTTCGGGTCATTGTCCGTTTAGAAGATGCATTTCTGCCCAAACGTTAACGTCCTGACTGATTTCTTGAGATGTTGCTTCAGTATTGCCACATAATCTTCTATCTTCATCATGTCATAAATTTTGTGAAAAGTGGTCTATCAGCCCATGTTGATACAGCACTCTTTTCGAAAAACCCGAGTGTGTGTATATGTATGTGTGTTATATGTATATGTATATATATATGAATATATATATATATATATATATTATATATATATAAAGTATATATAATATAATGTGTGTATACAGTGAGAAAAAGTATTTAGTCAGCCACCAATTGTGCAAGTTCTCCCACTTAGGATGAGAGAGGCCTATAATTGACACCATAGGTAGACCTCAACTATGAGAGACAAAATGAGAAAACAAATCCCAAAAGTCACATTGTCTGATTTGGAAACCATTTATTTGCTAATTACGGTGGAAAGTAAGTATTTGGTCACCTACAAACAAGCAAGATTTCTGGCTCTCACAGACATGTAACTTCTCCTTTAAGAGTCTCTTCTGTCCTCCACTCACTACCTTGAGTAGTGGCACGTGCTTGAACTTATCAGTATAAAAGACACCTGTCCACAACCTCAAACAGTCACACTCCAAACTCCACTATGGTGAAGACCAAAGAGCTGTCGAAGGACACAAGAAACAAAATTGTAGCCCTGCACAGACCTGAATCTGCAATGGGCAAGCAGCTTGGTGTGAAATCAACTGCAGGAGCAATAATTAGAAAATGGAAGACATACAAGACCACTGATAATCTCCCTCAATCTGGGGCTCCACACAAGATCTCAACCCGTGGGGTCAAAATGATCACAAGAACGGTGAGCGGAAATCCCAGAACCACATGGGGGGACCTAGTGAATGACCTGCAGAGAGCTGGGACCATCGTAGCAAAGGCTACCATCAGTAACACACTACGCCGCCAGGGACTTGGATCCTGCAGTGCCAGACTTGTCCCCCTGCTTAAGCCAGTACATGTCCGGGCCCGTCTGAAGTTTGCTATAGAGCATTTGGATGATCCAGGAGAGTATTGGGAGAATGTCATACGGTCAGATGCCACCAAAGTAGAACTGTTTGGTAGAAACACAATTCATGGTGTTTGGAGGAGAGAGAATGCCGAGTTGCAGCCAAAGAACACCATACCTACTGTGAAGCATGGAGGTGGCATCATAATGCTTTGAGACTGTTTCTCTGCAGAGGGACTAGGACGACTGATCCATGTACATGAAAGAATGAATGGGGCCATGTAAAGTGAGATTTTGAATATATACCTCCCATCAGCAATGGCATTGAAGATGAAATGTGGCTGGTCTTGCAGCATGACAGTGATCCCAAGCCCACCGCCAGGGCAACAAAGGAGTGGCTTCGTAAGAAGCATTTCAAGGTCCTGGCGTGGCCTAGCCAGTCTCCAGATCTCAACCCCATAGAAAACCTTTGGAGGGAGTTGAAAGTCCGTGTTGCCCAGCGACAGCCCCAAAACATCACTGCTCTAGAGGAGTTCTGCATGGAGGAATGGGCCAACATACTAGCAACAGTGTGTGCCAACCTCGTGAAGACTTACAGAAAACATTAGACGTCTGTCATTGCCAACAAAGGATAGATAGCAAAGTATTGAGATGAACTTTTGTTATTGACCAGATATTTATTTTCCACCATAACTTGCAAATAAATTATTTCCAAATCAAACAATGTGATTTTCTGGATTTATTTTCTCATTTTGTCTCTCAAAGTTTGAGGTCTACCTATCATGTCAATTACAGGCCTCCCTCATCTTTTAAGTGGAAGAACTTGTACAATTGGAGGCTGAATAAACCTTATTTTCCCCTCTGTATGTATATATGTGTGTGTGTGTGTTTTTGGGTATTTTTGTGTGTGTGTGTGTAATATATATTATATATATAAATATATAAATATATATTTTATATATATTTTTTTAAATTTTATATATATTATATATTTCAAAATGTATTTACACATAATATTATAAATATAAAACCCCAATTAATATAAAAATACACAAGTGTTTCATAATCACACTACATAATTTGGCAACGCTTCAATAGGTGGTCAATTGATAATTGGGCAAAATCACTTTTCACCAAGCTTGTTAACAATCAATAACCCTTAAAAGGCAGCCTTTGCTTCTGCATTAACTTTTTTACTGTTGCCTGAGCTACACCTGCTTCCAGATAAAATAGATAACAGCCAAGAGAAGACTTAGTCGCATGCCGTAAATTTACAGCTTTCCTTTGTGGAAAGGGAGAACATTAAATGGAAATGATTACTGCCCAAGGTCATTACACAGCGGCAGTACAGCAAGAATCTGTGCTTTAGCATTTACTATTGCACGACTCATAAAACACATATAAGTAGTTTGCTGTTCTTATTTTGAGTGTTTTGAGGAAATTAAAGAATTTTTTTATTTCTTTTAAACTCCAGAAATGTGCCTTCCCCAGGTGTTGCACCCCGTAAAAAGCCCCCCGCTTTAGAGATTTCGATTCACAGATTAAAAAAATGTGTTGGGTAGATGGATAGTTCTAGATGGACAGATATGTTTTGGCTTCTATAGATAAAGAGCCTTGAGTGTGCTTTTACGTAAAATCGACCTGGTCAGTTTTACAATCCTATCCACCTAAACCAAGGTTGCTCTGTTCTGTAAAACTATTAGTTTTTCGAGCTATTTCAATAGCGATCTCTTCAGATCTTGTAAAAGTAACATTAAACCTAGACATTAAGGAAACGGGGGATAAACTTGTCCCAAGTGTTCAGTTCTTTTAGAATCCCTTTTCCAGTTGACACATGACTATGGGTGGGGGCTTAATGTTCTGCAGTCACTTGTCTCAAAGAGCATCCTGACAGGTCCGCTTTAATACATACTAGTGTTTTCTATAAAATAACAATTCTGTAGCATCATTTCTTAGGTTTGGAAGTTTTTTGGTCCTGCTGTTATTCCACATAGATCTTCATGGTTAAGCTGTCAGCTGGGTGTGTCCTTGCACATCCTGGCATCGTCCAATTAGTGCGGACAGTCGGTGTATGCAGGGACACATCCCTCTGAGAACTGGAATGGTAACACCCATCTGACTGATTCAGTAATTCATTTCTATGAGGATTAACACAGGAACAGCACAAGAGTTGTAAAAGAAGATGCTTCCGAATTATTTCACAGAGTACAAAAGTCGTTACCACAACAGACATTTCAGGAAATTTCACACGTCCTCTTTAAGACCATAGTCAAGTCTAGTCTGTGGTTTGTAAGGAGAAGGGAACTGCTGATCTCCCAAGACATATATCCAGTTATTTCTTTGATTTCAATATAAAACACAGCAGGATTAAAAGAAAGGACACTATGTTAGGCATTGCAGTTACATTTGTTGCTATTTATATGTGTAAGGTTTTCCTAAGTTTATGATCCAGTCTATTGTAGAGGATAAGTTGGGACATCTTTTTTTTCTCACATGAATGTATGAGTCGTCTTGCTCTCAGGACCAGTACATGTAGTTCTTGGTTTCCACTGCAATACAGGGTCTGGGTGCCTCAGTAGTACTGTAGTACAGCACATACATGGTTGGTTCTCAGTAGAAGGACAAACTTGCACGAAGTACATCTAGAGATGCGAGAAGATTCTAGGAAATGTAGCCTACATTGACAACTCTTATGTCTCGTGGGAAAGTGTTCAGGACTGGCTAGTTTGCTTCTTCTATGGAAATTGTGGAATTGCTAGGGTAAGCACCTAGCTTTTTTGACTTAGCCTAGCTTGCGATCCCCAGCCTGGCTGAGGCAGATTGCCACTGCAGTCACTGATTGGCTGAGTGATGTTTCTTACAAAATGGTGAACAAGTGGGAAGAGGTGACTGTTTTAATGCTTATTATTATGACTTGTATTTATTTTTTATAATTCCTACATTGACCCTTTTATAAATTACTTCATTATTTCACTGAATACACAATCACTTTTTTTTTGTTTTTACATGCATTTATTTTTTAAGCCAAAACTGGATTAAGATAAAAAAAAAATAATATATACATTTTAGATAGCATTCAGGTTTTTCAGACACTTGAATGGCCAGTACGGCTTGTCATGCAGTGGCACGGCACTGTGTCACAGCATAACTAGGCAGTTGTGGCCTTGCAGATGGTCACAACACATTATGCATTTCTTAAAGAGGTTTTACCACAAAGGCATTTCATATCCTCCTAGTCCTCTCTTCAGCCATCATTGTCTCCATAAGGAAGCGTGAATAATTTGTTTGACTTGCATAGCAGGTGACCCAGCAGGCCTGATTCACCATGCCCAATCTCAGTGTGCTCACTCCCGGTTCTCTAGTGAAACAAAGATCTGTTTACATAAAGCCAGGTAACCTAAAACAAAGCAGCTATGAGCAGCTACAATGTTGCTGACTGGTTAGCACTTCAGTCTTTAAGCATAAGAATATGTTCACGCAGCGTGTTGACTCCATGTTGGGATATGTTTTTAGATGTGTGTTTGGATCCGTGTTTCCTAAACAGACCCAAACACACATCTAACAATGTGCAATGTGTTTTATATTGCTTTCAATGTAAAACACGCATCGGTGTTCAGAGAGTGATCGCTGATACGTGTTTTACGTGCGTCTTTATGATGCGTCTTTCGGATCCGTTCAAAGAATTGTGTCAATACTTGATCCGTCTGATGCAGCAGGCACCCTATTTAAATTATAGGGTGCGTTTCTTCTGAAGCCAAAACGCATCCAAACACGCAACTGCGTTATGGATGCGATTTACGTGGCCCTTTTGAATGCATTTTTCAGATCCAACTCGCCATGTGAACCTACCCTATGGTCCTAGGTTCAAATCCCTACTGGAACCAAATCTGGACTTTTTTTTTTCCAAGTGCATATACCTGATTTAGGTTTCTTTTTTTTTCTTGGAGGGAGGTGGGGGATAAAAAAAAAATACATATACACAGACCAACAAAACAGCAGTGTTTGACTAATTACTAAGGAGTACAGAGAACAGAATTAGAATAACAGCACCTGGGGTTGAATACTTGCTCAACAGTAAGTGTGTGAGATTACTAGGCAGGAAATAGACTGTCAGTAGCTGCCTGAAAGGTGAGGTGATGTCTGAGCATGTGCGGTCAGGACTGAGGAGCTCTCGTCACTAGTCGTTTCCCAGTTTATTTAAATTATGTACAGTGGGGAAACAAAGTATTTAGTCAGCCACCAATTGTGCAAGTTCTCCCACTTGAAAAGATGAGAGAGGCCAATAATTGACATCATAGGTAGACCTCAACTATGAGAGACAAAATGAGAAAACAAATCCCGAAAATCACATTGTCTGATTTGGAGAAAAATTATTTGCAAATTATGGTGGAAAATAAGTATTTGGTCTATAACAAAAGTTCATCTCAGTACTTTCTTATATATCCTGAGTTGGCAATGACAGAGGTCAAACGTTTTCTGTAAGTCTTCACAAGGTTGGCACACACTGTTGCTGGAATGTTGGCCAATTCCTCCATGCAGCTCTCCTCTAGAGCAGTGATGTTTTGGGGCTGTCGCTGGGCAACACGGGCTTTCAACTTCCTTCAAAGGTTTTCTATGGGGTTGAGATCTGGAGACTGGCTAGGCCACTCAGACCTTGAAATGCTTCTTACGAAGCCACTCCTTCGTTGCCCTGGTGGTGTGCTTGGGATCATTGTCATGCTGAAAGACTCAGCCACGTTACATCTTCAATGCCCTTGCCGATGGAAGGAGGTTTGCACTCAAAATCTCATGATACATGGCCCCATTCATTCTTTCATGTACACGGATCAGTCATCCTGGTCTCTTTGCAGAGAAACGGCTCCAAAGCATGATGTTGCCACCCCCATGCTTCACAGTAGGTATGGTGTTCTTTGGAAGCAACTCTGCATTCTCTCTCCTCCAAACGCGATGAGTTGTGTTTCTACCAAATAGTTCTACTTTGGTTTCATCTGACCATATGACATTCTCTCAATATTCTTCTGGATCATCCAAATGCTCTGTAGCAAATTTCAGACGGGCCCGGACATGTACTGGCTTAAGCAGGGGGACACATCTGGCACTGCAGGATCTGAGTCCCTGGCGGCGTAATGTGTTACTGATGGTAGCCTTTGTTACGTTGGTCCCAGCTCTCTGCAGGTCATTCACTAGGTCCCCCCGTGTGGTTCTGGGATTTTTGCTCACTGTTCTTGTGATCATTTTGACCCCATGGGGTGATATCTTGCATGGAGCTTCAGCTGGAGGGAGATTATCAGTGGTCTTGTATGTCTTCCATTTTCTAATTATTGCTCCCACAGTTGGTTTCTTCACACCAAGCTGCTTGCCTATTGTAGGTTCAGTCTTCCCAGCCTGGTGCAGGGCTACAATTTTATTTCTGGTGTCCTTCGACAGCTCTTTGGTCTTCACCATAGTGGAGTTTGGAGTGTGACTGTTTGAAGTTGTGGACAGGTGTCTTTTATACTGATAAGTTCAAACAGGTGCCATTATTACAGGTAATGAGTGGAGGACAGAGGAGCCTCTTAAAGAAGTTGTTACAGTTCTGTGAGGGCCGGTTCACAAGGCTTATTCAAGCCGTAATTGCGGGACGTATTTCGCCCGCAATTATGGCTTGAATAAGGGGCGGAGGCGTTGCCCGCCGGCCCCATAAACTTTCATTATCCACGGTACGTATCCCACCGGGATAATAAACATGTCACTTTCTCCCCGCCCGGCGGATTCACGGATTTGGGAGTCGGAAATCTTGTTTGTAGGTGACCAAATACTTATTTTCCACCATAATTTTCAAATAACTTCTTTCCAAATCAAACAATGTGATTTTCGGGAATTGTTTTTTCATTTTGTCTCTCATAGTTGAGGTCTACCTATGATGTCAATTAAAGGCCTCTCTCCTTTTTAAGTGGGAGAACTTGCACAATTGGTGGCTGTACATAATTTCATACCGAAACGTGAATGCCATAAAATAAACCCCCCCTCCCTCTGAAAACATGACGCAAGTCCGTTTTTTTCACATTTTTCCCCGCTTAGAATTTTTTTGCGGTTTCCCAGTATATTCGACGGTATGGTGAATAACACCATTAGAAAGTACCATCAACAATAGCAAATGGGCGTCAGCGTAAGTGTTTCTTTATTCAAGAATCCCAGAGTACACAAAATGCAACGTTTCGACCCACAAGAGGGTCTTTGTCAAGCAAAGACCCTCTTGTGGGTCGAAACGTTGCATTTTGTGTACTCTGGGATTCTTAAATAAAAAAAACACTTAGGGGACGTTCACACGGCTTATTTGCCGCGGATTGGCGCCGTACGGCGCGCTGGCTTTGCGCTGCCGTTCGGCGCCAATCCGGCCAGGAATTACGGTAATCCACCGTTCTCTATGAGAACGGTGGATTCCGTCGCTCCTATGCGCTCGGCGAATCCGCCGGGCGGGGAGAAAGTGACATGCACATTATCCAGGCGCAATACGCGCCGTGGCTAATGTAAGTCTATGGGGCCGGCGGGCCGCGCCCTCGCCCCGCACCCGCCCCTTATTCAAGCCGGAATTGCGGGCGCAATCCGGCTCGTAATTCCGGCTTGAATAAGCCGTGTGAACCGGGGCTTATGCTGACGCCCGTTTGCTATCGTTGATGGATTCGTGGATCTGAGGAATGGGCCTTCCTCTAATTTGGGAGGTCTGTTGCATGTGAATTGTTTGCAAAGTGGATACAAAGGACCTCAGTGCTGTCCAAACTTTACTTTATTTTGCACTATTAGAAAGTACATCTTGTCCCGCAAAATAAAAGCCCTCATGTGACTATGTAGATGGAAAAGTTATAGCTCTTGGAAGGCAGGAAGGAGAAAAAGCCATATTATTATGACCGTCTGTCAGGAAGGGATAAATACTTAAAAGGTAACAAAAGTAAAATGGTAGATTAACTTAAAATCTGTACTTTTTAATGTATGGGGTACAGCAATGATGGATATTGCCGCATTGACTTAGATGACAGAACTTATGTGAATGTGCTTACAGAGAAGAAAACTGAGCACAGACATGTTCATCTTTTTATATATCAGGTCCTTGGCTCTAGTTTTGGCATATGTACCCAGGTTAATTCAGGGCTAAAAATAAATGTCCTGTGATATGATATACGATCTGTTGGCTGCTACCACACAAATCATGACGAGGCTGTAGAACTTCTTGCTATGTTTGAAGATGTGCTGTAAGTGAAATTTGCATTTTGCTTTTACAATTCTGTTGATTATATAATGTTTTGCTTTTACAAACTTGCTCACTCCACAGTGTAATAACGATTGTAGCTTTTATGTATGTTTTAAATTAGCTGTCCTATAGTCAGTAAAAAACTGTTATCTGTTGTTTGAAACATTGTGATGATAAATTATATAGCTACATGCAATAACGGTCTTGTAGCTTTCATGTATGTTTAAATGAGCTGTTCTATAGTCAGTGCAAAGCTGTAATCTGTTTGAAAAATTGTGATGATAAATGATATATAGTTACATGCATATTTGTTCTATACAGGGAGATGTTTTTATTAACCTTATGAGTTGTTTTTTTTATTACAAGTAGTTGAAGTAAATCTTTAATTGCAGGTACCTGGAATACTTGTGTAACTCAGTTATGTTAGAAATGTTACTATTCTGTTTGTGGTATTAGTAATGTTTATGTACAGCGTCTTGCATTAGGTGTTGACTACATTTGAAATATGGAGATGCAAAGTCCAACAACTATAAATATTTTAATAATGATCCTTGGTGCAGTTTTTAGTACTGTGCCATCCCATAGAAGAAATATATTCAGCAGTGTTCTAGTTCATAAATGGTAATAGGGAAGCGGTTGTAGCCTAATCTTACGTCTTCACATTCCTTGCAGGAAAAAAACAGCTTGCCAGAGCTTAATTAGGGATTTTCATCACTTCCTCGAGACAGCTATTACAGCAGGAAACTTTCTAGAAGTGTACCACATTAGGAAGGACTTGTGCATTACTCCCAGCGTTTCCGTGTGCTAGAGACCAAATAGAAGCAACCCTTAAAGAGCCGACTTACAATAAGGCATCATTTGATTAAAAAGCACAGCTTTTATTTAAGGGTATCATGTTTGATCACAGGACCTTACTTGATTCTGTTGTTCTTGTCGTTTGATTTTAGCTTTATGACAAAATCAATACAAAGTCTTCGCCACAAATCAGGAATCCTCCAAGTGATGCTGTACAGCGAGCCAAAGAGGTAATTGGCTTTTTTTTGTTCTCATCCACTTTGCTATTCATGCTTTTGATCTGATTTCAGCGATTTGAATCCAATCTTGTTTCAGGTCTATTTAGAATGTATTGTTAATGCTTAGAATGGACCAGATGCAGGAAGATCTAATTATGAACGTAATAACCACTTTCTGACATTTAGTCGGTCGGAGTATTTCTTGTAGAACAAATCATCCATAATGAATAGCTCTATTATTTAGCTGTAATCTGACTTCTATTTAGTAGTCAACAAATCTATGAGCAGTTATTATTCCACAGTAGGTATCTGCTATTTTTATGGAGGATTTTTATCACTGATCACATTATTAGTTTGCAAACATACATTAACATCAACAAATTACCGTAATTAACTGTGGAATTGGGGCATACCTGACTGGTAACATTTATTTTGTCATTTACTATTCTACAACTGGAGATTAGCAGGGATTTGCTCAATCAGTTTTTGGCTTGAAGAGGTATCCCCCCATCTAGGGAAATGGGTTTCTGATGTAGCCAGAGAGAACCAAAGGGTGGTCACATATGCTCGACTCTGGCTATTTACTTGTAAGGGAGTACTCTGTATGGACGGTAAATTGCACACAAGGCCTCCTCTACATTCTCCAAGACTTAAGCAGAAATCTGCAGAATTCCATTTCCTCAGATAGGAATATCCCTTTAATAACCAGTTATAAATGCAGATCACGTAAATATATTATTTTTTAAAATATATGCAGTTAGTGACTTTATGAAAAAAGCTTTCCCTGTTTTTAAACATTAAATTTTCAATTTTTTCCAATGGACAGTCTTTTATGGGGGCCTGCCAGCAAATCCAAAACCTGGGATTTTAAATGGCGGGTGCCTTCTGATCAAGTAGTTGTGTAGATGATGCGTTGGGCGATACATCTACTCTTGTTTTCAGTTTTCTTGTCATTGCTGATTTGCAATGCACTCCTGTAAGGCTCTAGGATATTTTCAGAAAAAAATAAGCCTTGGATGCCTCTAGCGTCTAAGGCCACTTTTACATGGCAGTATTTTTATCAGCATTTTGAATCTGTATTTATGAACCTAACCCATGAGAGTAGCAGGTCCAAAACAAAGCAGAGGTAAAAACCTCATTACTCATTTAAGTTGTCCTCTGTTTATGTACCATTCCTGGATTTGGCTAACGAATATGGCAAAATACTAACCATAATATTGCATAAAAATGGCATTAGTCAATTAGGTTAAGACCTAAACATTTTAATTGGCATCTCAAGCCATGACTTAGATCCAGAGCAGTTGAGTAAATGCCCTTCATTTATAATATAGACAAGGATAGGTGTAAGCAAAGCAAGTATTTGAAGTGGTGTGTTGAGGATGTCCCGAGGTCTTTCATTTTGATGCAGAGATAGACCTCATTTGTAAAACTGGCAATTGGTGAGACCTTACACATATCTTCAGAGTATATTTTTGATTGCGGAATGCAGAACTGTATTAGGAAACTGCTATAACACTTTTATTATTCTATTGACATAGCCATATGAGAGCTTTTTTCTTTTGCAGAATAAGTTTCTTAATGGTAGTTACAGTATTAATGTACCATATAATGTACTGAAAACCCAAAAAAGTTCACTGTGCAGTGTAAATGACATGTTCCCTTTTATTCTGTGGGTCAATTTGTGGGGCAAGCGGTACTTTTTATTGGTACCATTTGGAGTACCTACGTGGGGAACATGCAATTTTTTGATCATATATTCCATTTTTCAGGCAGGTGAGGTATCCAAAACAGAGCAATTGGTATTTTCTATTTATATTCTGACAGCATTCATCTTGTGAACTAAATTGTGTGATATTTTAACATTTACGGCTTTTACAGTCACAGCAATACCACTTATTATATGATTATTATACCATTTATTTTTTATAATATAGATTGACAGTAAATTGTCCTGTCTAACTATTTGGGTGGTGCAGTCACTGCGGCTTGGATTATGAGAGGACTCCAGTTAGATGCTGGTGACAAATATAAGCGGTCATTGACAGCGGGCACGTGTGTGGAGTCTAATCCGCTACTGAGCCTACTCCATGCTATTTTAACGTCATGAGGATGCACCTTGTGTCAAAACAATTTTGTTCAATCCCGTGTCACTCACATCAACCACAACCCTTAAATTGAGGTTCCTTTACACAGAAAAACTTTTTAAAATAATGGATTAGAGTGATGTTTTTACCCTTGTATTACCTGGGGCCAGATGTTAGCTGGAAGCCAATAATGAAATTTAAAACACACTACATTGCTTTTTTTTTTGTTTCAGGATTTATTTATTTTTTTCTCTTTGGGTGCATTTTTCTTTAAGTGGCATTTTTTCCCCAAAACAGCATAATGTAGGTGGGGGATTTTTTTCAGGCAGTTTTTGGCGTTCTTTTTTTCAATGCATGTTTGGTGGCATTTTCCCACATTACACATCATATGATTCGAAGAGGAAACCTTAAAGGGGTGTAACCACCACAGAGTTTGATGACATTTTGTTAGGATATGCCATCAAAGTCTGATAGATGCAGGTCCCACCTCTGGGAACCACACCTCTCTCAGGAATGGGCTCCCAAAAGCTACAGAGCAGAATGTAGAGCCAGTTGCGATTGAGCACAGTTCTCCATTCTGATCTAGCACAGCCAAACTCCTTGTATTTCTGGGCTCGGAACTCCCTTTGGACAAAATGGAGAGTTGTGCACAAGCGCGATTGGATCTGTGACTTTCAGGGGTCTGTTCCTGAGATAGGTGTGGGTACCATATCTATAATAATAATCTTTATTTATATAGTGACAACAAATTCCGTAGCAGTTTACAATGTAGAGGGTAATTACAGACAAAAGACAGACATTACACGGGAAAGGTACTTACAATAAGACACAAGGTGGGGGGCCCTGCTGCAAAGCTTCCAATTGAGGGCCTGGGGAGACGAAGGATGAAAGTGCTAATTTACAATGACCCACCCCTTTTTTCATAAATTTTGGGGGGGTTTACATAAAAATTGGGGGATCCCAGCAGACAGTCATATTTTTAATGTTTGAAGCAAAAAAAAAGAAGTCCATTAGTTCAGCTGTTGTGCTAAGGTGTTGTCCAAGGAAGGAAAAAAACCCCAATGAGGTAGAAGCCAATTGTCCTCATTTTAGGGAAAAATCCCTTCCCGACTCCAATCTGGCAATCAGAAAAATCCCTGGATCAACGATCCCTCTCCCGAATCATAGACACTATAACTTGTTATATTTTTATGCTCCAGAAATGCATCCACACCCTTTTTGAACTCCGTTATTGAATTCACCATGACAAGTCCCTCTGGCAGAGAATTCCACAGTCTCACTGCTCTTACAGTAAAGAATCCCTTTCTATGTTTATCTATATACAGATAAGTGCCTGTGAGTGCCCTAGTGTAGGGAGTGACAGAAGCATGTGTGATGTGTGGGTTAGCAATTAGGGAACTCGGTAGGCCTGCCTAAGAAGATGTATTTTCAGGACACTCTTAAAACCATGGAGGCTAGGATTGTGCCTGATGGTATGTGGTAGGATGTTCCAGAGAATCTGTGCAGCACGTGTGAAATCTTTAAGACGGATATTGGAGGTTTGGATGATTGTGGTCTGTAGTTTGATGTCCGCAGCAGAGCAGAGAGAGCGGGTAGGGTGGTAGACAGAGATGAGTGAGGAGATGTAGAGGGGTGCAGAACTGTGGAGAGCTTTATGGGGGATTGCGACAAGTCTATATTGTATTCTGTACCGAATGGGCAACTACTGCAGTGACTGAAACAGTGTAGAGGCATCAGTATAGCGGCTGGAAAGAAAGAGGAGTCTGGCTGCTGCATTCAGGACAGATTGGAGAGAGGAGTGTTTACAGAGAGGGAGACCGATAAGCAGGGAGTTACAGTAGTCCAGACGAGAAAGAATAAGAGCCACAATGAGGGTTTTAGTTGTTTCCACAGTAAGAAACTACTCTATGACCCGCACTTATCAGACTTTGGTCAAAGTCTATGGTGGGAACACCATAGAACAGCTAGCATCATGCTCCCACTTTATGGTTAGGCTGTGGGCAGTTCTACAGCTCTGCAAGTCCTATATTATATTGGGACCTGTTAAAGGGACATTTGTGATGGAGGGCTTTTAACAGCAGGGCACAAGGCTACATAGCCATAAGCTCCTGTGCAGGTGATAAGAGACTGCCAGAAGGAATGTCACAATCTAGACCATCCCAACCCCTGCTACTAGAGCAGATAGAGGTGGTTGGTAACCTAGGAAAGCTTATGTGCATAAGCTGGAGATGATAACTTCTCTGGTTCTGAAAAGAAGCAATATATTTGGTAAATAATCTTTATTTACTTTTACCTGAATGTTTAAAGCTAATTAATGTGGTGAGAATGCCCCTTTAAATCACAATCTATGGATCACTTGATTTGTAATAGGAAAAACGCACCAGAAAAAAATGACTCACAAATGAAAAGTGTATAACAAAAAACCCTAATTTAGGTAGCAGCAAAGAATATGTATAGTTGGCAATGCTTTGTGTTATCATTAGGATCATTCTCTTTTTATCCTTTGTTTTAAATGTTTATAGACAAAATAGTAAAAGATCAATAAAAATAACCTCATGAAAGTTTTATTAGTTTTCTTTCCATTATGATGTATCATGTGTTTGCATAATTGAAGCTTTTTAGGATTACCTGCAAAAGCTTTGAGCCTGCCTACAAAGTCTAATTATATTAATTAGAGGAAGCATCTGCTTTCTCTCTGAGGTACTGACAATTGAGGGGTTTGCAGTTAAGTAGCATTAAAATTGTTACCACAATTTCAGATGCCAAATGTGGATTTTTTTTTTTGCAAAGTATTTTATTGAAAATAAGTTTATGTATGAAACTTTATTTCCTATATGCATCTAAATGGTTCCCCAGAGATCCCACCACTGTATTACAGAAAAAGAGCAAGGTTTGACTCTTCAGTTTGCAACACTTATTACCAAAGAAGAGGCCATTAATGTTTTTATTAATTTTTTAATTTTATTGGAAAAAGGTTCATATGGTTAAATAATTTTGTCATTAACATATTACATTAAGGCTATGTCTACACTGCATCAGACAAAAAACGGCCCCAAAAGCGGCCGTTTTTTCTCTGATGCAGGACCGCGGCTTTTGTCACGCTTTGTGCAAAAGCCGCGGTCGCTTCTCGTTTTTCCGACATCCCCCATACAATTGTACTGTATGGGAAGACGTCAAGAAGACGAGAAGCACCGGCGTATTATACAACATATTGTATAATACGGCGCTGCCGAAAGACGGGCAGAGAAAAGACGAGCTGTGTAGACAGCAACTCGTCTTTTCTATTGCCGGCTATGGGACTGCCCTAACAATCGTATCTCCGGCGCTTTTAAAAAACGAAAAGCGCCGGAGATACGATCGTTTTCTTATGCAGTGTGGATATAGCCTTCCGATGCAAAATAATGAATGCAATAAAAACGTAGTCTTACCGATTCTTGAATGAATTACTAGGTCTTTTTTGCTCATAAGTTCCATTTTAAAGATTTAGATATCAAAAGGTATGTCAGAATTTGTATTCCCTCTAAACGTTTAGGTGATCCCACAAGTATGTCATTTGTCAAGGCAGGTTCTCCACTAGTATTTCTAAAACCGAATATCACGACACAATTTCCCCTATGTTATGGGTTCATCAGGATATAGCCTCCCCAAGATACAATGTACAGCAGATGCAATTGATACCTGATAGCATATCTTAATTGAGGCAGCAACTTGACTTGTGACCATACTTTCTTGAAAAAACTTGAGGGTTGTTTGGTGCTGCTTTTGTCAAGGTAGTTTTTCTTCAATGGAGGGTCCTCTAAAGACTCCTGCAACAACTAGTTGTTATCAGTTCCCATCGCTATATTAGGCTTTGGTCTTATTGTTCTTGTATGTAGTTGGAAACTGTTAAATATTCTTAAAATATAGTTGGATCCAAATGTGTGGATGCCAATTGCCTGCGCAGCTCTTTTAAAATCATTGCTGCTTTGAGCGGAAAAAAACACGATTCAAAGAAGAAAATATATATTATGTAATAAAACTCAACCTTTAATTGATCTACCGTAATTAAAACCGTAGTTAGCCCAATTGGTCAAAATTCAGAGGTAACTTAACAAGGTACCTAAATAACCATTTATATGGCCAAGGATCAGATATCTATTATCCACCATTTTTCTCAGTCCCACTGATGAGCCTGACTAGAGGGACCGGGGAAACGTGTTTGGGGCAAAAACTTAGTATCTCGGGTCAAGGAACACTTCAAGGGCAAATATTGTGGAATTGCCATTTTTAGGACAAACGCACTGCAGGGGGAAAAGACAAGAGGGTAAGAAATAGGGACAGTTTATAAATCCATTTGCACACAGGGCTATATTGGTTCACGGACATAGGGAGGTATTTTACTATATGGAAAAAAAGACATCACCTCAATCCATTCCAATAGAAATCTACTGAGCACTTTATGGTGTATGAATGGATCTACAGATAGGTGAATCAATAAAAAAAATATTTTCTAGTGGATCTTTAGATGAGTCAGCTGCTTTAGTGTGATCCTTGGTGGTGTAGATGATTATTCATGTACCTTGTTAGGCGATAATGGAATTTTACTGAGCAATTATATTTATTCTATATGGTTACTTACCTAAATTACCTTATGTGACTTCTAAATTTTGACTAATTTCTATTTAATAGTTCAATTAAAGGTAACATTTTCTAAGGGACTTAATATGCTATGTTGTTCTGTAATTCATGAGGTATTCATCTAGGAGAGTTTTACTTTGCCTCGCATTGTGTATCCTTATTTTAAAATTACATTCCCCAACCCCAGTCAAAAAATATTAACAAACACTAGGGATGGTATATAGCCATTTGTGAATGTGGATTTCTTATTTTAAAATCTTCCACATAAACTGATTATTGCAGTGAAGCTGTTCATTCACTGGAAATGGTTTACATCCACTTTCACGGTAACATACAAATTTCTGAATATGAACTTGTATCCGCTAGGTCATTGTTTCTCATGACTGGATAATATTGGAACTAAAATCGTAAAAGTGCCATCTCTACTTTAGAGACACAAGTACATTGATATAGTACAGTTATATTGTTGCAGTATGTTTAAAATGTAAACAAACAGCAATACATATAGACATAGTTTATACATTGTAGCTATACTTATTTTGTGTATAGATCACATATATAGTATTAAAGGTAGTGTTGTGTATCGCAGTTCTATAGTTGTAAGCATATGTAGTTACTGAGTGAGTGTGTTTACTTGAGTTGAGTTTCATCAAGAGTGTTTGCACAGATTACCAATTGGGAGTGTGGTTAATCAACAGACCTTAAATTGCTTCTGTGTTGAACTTTCTAGGCCTTTGTTTTACTGAAGGAGGGGTTTGCACACTGCAGACAGCGTCTGGGAATAAAAAGTTTTAAAGCTAAGTAAGAGAGCGTGCCTGAGCGTACAAGTGCATTTTCTGTCTAAAGGTGCATTTTTTTGGCTTAAGTGTGGGGACTTAAGATTGTTGGACTTTAGATTTGGGGACTTTAGAAAGGACCGTATTGTACTAAATTTTCTTTTTATATCTGTATATCTCTCTTTTTATAATATACCCATGAGTTCCATGTTTGACAGAGCTGTCCAGTGCACATCCTGTGCAATCCTTGAACAGCCGTTTGAGGGTGCATTCTGCTGTGTGAGATGTGTCACATTGCTCTTTTAGAATCCCAGATCCTGGATCTAAATGAGCAAGTGGCAACACGGAGATCCGTTGGCAACTTGGCAGCGAGTTTGCTGCTCATTGACCAAGCACTCGCTGGGGTAGGTGCTGATGAGGTTGGCAGCAGGGAGGTGCAGGGGCATAATGCAGTTAGCTGGGTAACAGTTAGAAAGAATGGTAGAAGGTAAAGTGTCAGGGAGGGTAGTCCTGATCTGACACACCCCAACAAATTTTCAAGACTGGTGGATGAGGGCAACGTCGGTTCAGAAATAGTGTTGCTGCAGCAAGACACTACCCTTGTCTGCTCCAGTAAGGTGGGGAATAGGAGTGTAGGACAGACTAGACAGGTGCCTGTAGTTAGGGACTCCATTATTAGGGGTACAGACAGGACAATCTGTCACAAAGACCGGGATAGTCAAACGGTTTGTTTTTTACCTTGGGCCTGAGTTTGACACATTGCGAATCGGATTGACAGATTACTGACTGGGGCTGGTGAGAATTCAGCTGTCATGGTCCACATTGGCACCAATGACAAAGTTAGAGGTAGGTGGAGCGTCCTTAAAAACGATTTCAGGGACTTTGGCCAAAATCTCAAGGCAAGGACCTCCAAGGTAGTAATTTCAGAAATACTACCTGTACCACGGGCCACACCATAGAGGTAGCGGGAGATTAGAGAGGTGAATAAGTGGCTCAAAGATTGTTGTAGGGAAGAGGGATTTGGGTTTTTAGAGAACTGGTTTGACTTCTGTCTTGGCTACAGACACTATGCTAGGGACGAGCTTCACTTCAATGGGGAGGGCACAGCTGTATTGGGAGACAAAATGGCCAGGAAGTTGGAGGAATATTTAGGGACTAAGGGGGAGGGCAACTACACATACAGCATGCAAGATAGTGAATATAGAGTCCTGGGAATTAGTAATAAAGCAGTGGATGGAGTGGAGGGGGGTAGTAATAGTTAATAAGGACAGGGTTAAAATAACGAAAACCAAAGAATCTCTGAATTGCATGCTAACCAATGCAGGAGTCTCACCAACAAAATAAATAAATTAGAATTACTTATTGCTGTAGAAATATATGACTTGAGTGGAGGTTTAACACCGAAAAGGCAAGGTGATGCACATGGGAAAGAAAAATCCATTACATGATTAACTTGTTAAACGGAAAAACGTTGGGAAAAAGTGACATGGAGAAGGACTTGGGAATCCTAGTGGACAATAAACTTAATTGTAGCAGTCAGTGTCAGGCAGCAGCTGCCAATGCAAACGGGTTATGGGGTGTATTAAAAGGGACATAGATGCACATGATGAGAACATTATTCACCCATTATACAAGTCACTGGTTAGACAACACATTGAATATTGTTTACAGTGTTGGGCACCAGTTCACAGGAGAGTCATTGTAAAGCTTGAACAGTTAAATGGCGGGCACCAAAAATAATAGAAAGGACTGGGCGGACTGCAATATCCATATAGATTAGATGTTATTTAGTTTAAGAGAAAGACGGCTTTGGGGGACATAATAAATATGTATAACTAATATTAAAGGTCAACACCTATTGATACCCAAGTCTGTATTAAGAACATGGGTCATCCTCTACGTCCAAGAGGAAAGACTGTTTCTACATAGATAGGCATTTTTTACTTAGAGCAGTGAGACTGTGGAACTCTCTGCCAGAGGAACTTGTCATGTTGATTTCACTGACAGAGTTCAAAAAGGGTCTGGATGCTTTTTTAGAGCATAATAATATAACAAGTTATAGTGATTAGGATTCTGGATAAGAGTCGCTGATCCAGGGGATTTATTCTGAATTCCGGATTTGAAGTTGGAAAGGAATTTTTCCCTAAAATGAGGGAATTGGCTTCTACCTCATGGGGTTTTTGCCTTCATCTGGATTAACACCTTAGCACAATATACTGAACTGAATGGACGTCTTTTTTTTTTTTTTTTTTTTTTCTTTTTTTTTTCTTTTTTTTGGGGGGGGTGGAGGGGTGGTTGTCCTTGTTATATGACTGTGCATTGGATAAGTGTGGTTATTCTAAGCTTTTTTTTTTTCTTTCTTTTCTCCAAACTAATTTTAATATGGCTTAACAATCATTTCTTTAAACTTTTGATAGACTGTATTACGGGAAAAACCAACAAGTGTACTTTCTGCATTTTGCACGTTATCACATAGATTTCCAATATAGCTTTGCACATGGTAATGATGTACACACATTAAATAATACCAAATTCAATGCAAAAAAGTCAAAATATCCTTTTTAACAATGCACAATATCGATTTCATGTTTGCGTAATCTATACATCAGCTGCTAGCTATATTCTAAGAATACAATATGTTTAAAACTGTAACCAGTATACATGGAAAAGACATATAAATTCTTCTGCATACTGTGGATCTTGTATGATTGTATATCAATACACCTACAGTACACCAACTGCCAGCCTACCTGGTGCATCGACAGCTTACAGGACAGATTGCAGGTCTCCACAGCCGATTCTTAGAATCCGTTTTCTGAACCTTTACGTTTAGTTGATTGCCAGTATAGCAGTTAAGAGAGCTGAAAATTACAAAGTATTTTTCTATCTTCTACTAATTTAAAGTGCAGCTGTTATTGTGTTTTTCCTCAACTACACAAACATCTGGTCTTTACGTAACTTATCTCCTGCAGGTTTTTTTGTTTTTTTTATACAGATTTTCCTCTCTTAAGGCTTCATCTAGAATTGTAAATTTACCCTGAGCACAACTCTAGAATGGGCAGATACTACCTGATATGTGTCCCATACAGAGAAAAGGAGATGCTGCTCCCTTATCGTGCTGTAAAACTTTTTAGGCTCTTTTCCAATTATAAAGAAAAAAAAGAGGAAGGTGGAAGATATTAATTTGATGCTGGCATACCAATTATGCAATAGTATAAAATAAAAAAAGCTAGAAAAATGAATCCATAACAATAGCTATTGATTAACAAATTACAATTTCCCCAAAAAAACACTTAGCGCGACATGTATAAACAGGGCTGTACCAAAAGTCTGGTGTCCCGAAGACTAGCCCAGCCCCATTCGCCCTACTTTTGAATAGGGGCACTCCAATATCGGGTGCATTACAGAGCGACCATGGCACTTTGTAATGTGCCTGAGATCGGGGGTTGGGGTGCTGGAGGCACGCGACACGCACTACAACCGTATAAAGCTACACATGTATGAGTTGTGAACGGCAAATCCAGGCATATTACTGCTGGAACAGGTAGAGCACTTTAAAAGTGGTTTGCCTGAGCCATAAGTGTCTTTTTGCAGCTAGAAAGCAATAAATCCATGACCCGCAGTAGTACAGGTTCATAGATGCATGTGCATTCTATGCTACAAATGCACGCAAAAAAATAGTGCCTATGCACCAAAAAAAATCATCCCTTTGTTGCCATTATGTGCTTTCCCACTTTGAAATTAACAAAAATACCGAATTATCCCCCCCGGGTTTTTTTTGGCCCTTTTTTTTTGGCATTGAAAGGTTTTTTTTGTCCCCCCGGTTTGGGGATTCAAGAATTCCCCTTTTCATTTTTGAAAATTTTATTGTTTCCCCCCTAAAAAACCCCAGAAGACAAAACCAGTTCTTTTTTTTTCCCATTACACCCCATTTAAAAAAACCCAAGCGTCCCGGCAAAAACCCCGTTTTTTCCTTTTAAAAGGGCCCAATTTTAAAAAAGGTTTGACAGTCAGTTTCCCAGACTTTTTTTCCCAAATTTCTGAAAACCACTGTAAATCCACTGAAAACCAGGCCTTTTTGGGAAGGGACCATCCGATATTTTTTTCACTCCTGATTTTTGAGGCCCCCAAAAAACTGCTTTAAAAAAAAGCCCCCAAAAAACCCCCCCCAATTCTTTTTCATTAAATTCCAACGAAAACCAACTTGTACTTCCCACAACAAGGTTTTTTTAAAATTCGTTGAGACGCTTTTCCTTCGGACGCTGTTTTTGGGGCGCTGAAAAATTAAGTGTCTTGCCCCATTTCTTGAAGCTTTTTCCCAACGTTTGAAAAAATCCCCCCCAGGAATTATGAGGAGAAGTTTAAAAAACCCTGTCTGAAACCTCTGCATTTTTTTAGCCCGGGTTTTCGGTTGCCTTTTTTGGCCCTCCCTTAATTAACTTGGGTTTTTTCAGAAAGAAAAGCTCGTCGAAAAAACCCCCCTTCTGAAAAGTGCTTTTGAGCCCTTTTTTAAAAGCCCGGGTTTTTTGCCCGTGTAGGGAAACGCGAAAAATTCAGCTTCAAAATCCCCATGTGAAACAACCCTTATATTTTTAAAGGGGACCCTTTCCATAAAGTTTGGCTTTTTTCTTAAAGCTTAAATTCATCAATTCCTGAAATCCGGGGGCATTTTTTCCCCCCCCCAGTTTGGGTTTTTTCTTAACTAAAGGGGGGATTAACACCCCCTTCACGTTCCCCTTAACTCCTGAGTTCGTTGTTTTTCCTCCCCCTCCCCTCCCCCACCCACTCCACTGTCATTTTCCTCTCCCTATGCAGCCCTTTTTTTTGAAAGGGGCTGTCTACATACCCCCCCCCTGCATTCTTTTCTAGATAGTTTTCCCTATAACCCCAGACCCATAAACCCTTTCTCCCTCCAGCTGGGGGGTTTTTTACAGTTGAATCCAGTTTTTCTATGAACCCCATCCGAGAAACCAGTTCCGTCCCCCCTTTTTATTTTTTTACCAAAAAGGGCCCCGGTTTTTTGGGCAAACAATTCGGGGCAAGTTTTCTAAATTTTGTTTAAGAAGAAACCCCCTTTAGTTTTTCCCCACTGAAAGGCTGGGGGCTGTATAGAGAAAAAATTTGGGTTTGCCGGCCCCTTATTCTGAGTGAAAAGGGAGAATGCTTTGGCCTCCCCTTTGAAAAACGACCCGGGCCCCCCAAAAAAACAAAAAAATTGTAAATTAGTAAAGCCATCAGCCAATAAAAAATAAAAGGAAGGGGGGGTTCCAACCCCGGCCGGGAACTGTTTTACAAAAAACGAAGTTAAAAAAGGGACCCCTTTGAAAACAAACCCGCTTTTTGCAAATGACACCCAAATTTGCAAATTTTTCTTTTTCCACGGCCCCCCCTTTAGGGCTTTTTCACACGGAGTTTTTTTCACTCCGTTTTAACAAGGGGCTTTTTAGTTTCCGTCCGGATCAAAAAAGCGCTTAAATAACACGGAATGAAAACTCCGGGGTTGAACAAGCCCAAAATTTCTGAAGACCATTATTAAAGGAAACAACCCCTTTAAGTGTTTTTTAAAATTTTGTAATTCTTTAAAATAAAAAACCATTGTTATAAATTTTTTTTCCTATTTTATTTTTAAAAAAAACGGGTTTTTTGTGCAAATTTCCTTTTTTCATTTTTTTTTTTTTTTTTCACCCGTATTAAAATTTTTTTAATTGCCGAAAGAAACACTCTCAAAACACCCAGCACTTTGGAGGACATTAAAACAGTACCGGGGGGTTTTACTGTAATCCACACTGTGGGAGAGAGAAACATTTTCCTAAAGCCTCAGCGTCTCTCTCCCCCCCCCTGATCTCCCCCCCCCCCCTCCCCCCCTTATTTAAAAAGCGGCGGCTCCCAAAACGCTTCCTCTCTCCTCTCCCCTCTTTTTCCTTTTTTCCCCCTCTCCCCTCTCCACATCCCTAAAAATTTTCTTTTCATTTCGGAGGGTGACACACCCACCCTTGTTTTGCTTGTCACTTATGGGTTTTTTGGAAGAAAATCTTTTTTTCCCCTTTAGAATAAAAAGGGAAAAAAGAACTGAAGTTTTTTCTCCCAAAACCCCTCATTTTCCATGGTAAGCTTTTTTTTTTTTCCTTTCTTAAAAATTTTTATAAACAAAGGCTTTTTGAGAAAAGAGTTTTTTATTGGGCCCTGTGTTTTATACGGGCAAGGAAAAATTTCTGGCGGGTTGAAATTTTTCAGAATTCCAACCATTTTTTACCCCTGTTTTTCATTTTTGGGCCTCGGGTTTTTCCCAGGCGCCCCATTCTTTTTGAAAGTTTTATGATCTCCCCGTTTTCAAGCGAAAATGGGTGGTTAAATAGAATATGTTCCCTTTTTTTTTCAAAACTGTAAACTTAAAATTTACCTTCAACAAATCCGAGCTTTTGTAGCCACAGTTTTGGGTTTTTCCTATTGGGGCCCTATCCCGATAAATTTTACAGTCAGTTTTTTGCGGGTTTTTGAATACCGAACCCGTTTAAAAAAATTTTCCAACCCCAGCGTCCTCTTTTGGTTTTTTAACCCAATCCCCTTTCAGGGTTTGCTTTGTACCTTGAAAAGTAAAAAGGGGCCCCAAACAAACCCAATTTAGTTCATCTGCAAAAAAAACTGTTTCGAGGGTTTCCCCCTTTTATCGGGACAGAAAAACCTTTGCGGCAAGGAGGGGGCAAGGGGTGGTTTCAAAGGGGAAAATTGTTTTATCACGGGGGAAAAGCACCTTTATTTGAAAAAGCACAAAAAAATACTTCCTGAAAAAGGGGAAAAAAAAAAAAATTTATAACTCTCAGAAGAATGGGGCTTATTTACTAACCCCAAAAAGGAAAGGTCAGGCCCTTTTCCCATTAGGGTTTTCAGAATGTTTAAAAATGCCACATGGGGGGGGTTCCAAAAGGTTTGTAAATTACTAGCAAACCCCCCTTACACACCATTATGAATGAGGGGGTGGCTATTTTAAATTTTAATTATACCGCAAAAAAATAACTTTTTAAATTAGGTCTCCAATAATTTTTCATTTTTTTTATATTGCACCTCTGGCTTTGGGGCCCTATTGGAGATGCCCCCGCCTTTTCGTTTAGGCGGACATACCACACAAACTAAAAGTAAACACCCCCAAACGGGAAAAAACAGAAACTTAAATGGGAAATTTCCCAACAGAAAATACCACTGTGCATTTGAAGTTTGGGCACAATTAACAAAATGCGGTAAAACAGCCCCTTTTCCTCCATTCCCCTTTTAAAAAGGGGAGCTGGGGAGGGGGCTGCATGGCATTAATTTTGGCATAAAAGGTTTCCTACCCCAATCCAGCCCTTGTACGGGTGAAATGCTTTTAAGTTACTGACCCTTCACACACCCCGGGCCAAAATCCGTAAGCTAAAAAAATAAAAAACTGGGGCCCATTGTTGACGTTTTGCCAAAATACGCAGGCCGCAACTTGCATCAAGTAAAAAAATGTATTTAAAAGGCCCTCCATTCACATACCGTTTCTTGTCCCTATTTTATGTTTATCCTTTTGGATACCTTTAAAAATTTTTCCCCCTTATGGAAACCGCTGCAAGGCCTTTTTTTTGGGCCCAAAAAAAGGGGTTTTTTTTTTTTTTTTGGGCCCTTTTAAACACCCCTTTCTGCGGAACCTTTGGTGGGGGTTTATGATGAGGGAAAACATTAATTTCCATTTTGCCCCAAAAGAAATGAAAGGGAAATTTGCAGGGCCCGTATTTAGGAAAAAAAAATCATGAAAACGTTTTGCAAAAACCCTTGGGTGGAACATGTGGGTTCAAAAAATTTGGGCAATTGAAAAGAAATGTTAAAAGAAAAGCCCTAACATTTTTCTTTTTAACCTTCAAAAACCTCTCCCGGACCCAAGTGTTACACCCACTAAGCAGGGGAAAACCCGCAAAAAAATGTCTAACCGGGCCCTTTAAAAAGTACCTACTTCCCGGGCTCTGGGAGGAAACTGGGTGTATGACAAAACCCTTTTTTTTGGGTCGGTCTGTTTTGCCACACCCCCCGGCCCATTTGTACCTCACATTTTTCTCTCTCCCATTCCCACACAATTACTCTTTTAACTATGTAGAGATGTACAAAAGATGATAAACCCTAGAAGATTGGTTTCCCCGACGCCCCAACGTCCCTTTTCAGATCTTGAAATTGTTGTGAAAGGACACGATAGAAACCAAAATTTTCCAACAAATTTTTAAAATTTAAAATTATTTTCCTTATGAATAAATGAATATTTTTTTTAAATGAAATTTTATGTAGGGATGAGGGAAAAAATTAAATCCCTTTTTTTTAAAACGAAGGGGCAAAAATTTGTGCTTTTATCAATAACACTTTGTTGTAAAAAAAAACAAAAAAAAAAAAATTTTTGGGTTTTATGATAAAATTAAAAAATTTTTTGTTCATTAAAACTTTCCATTCTTATGGAAAACCCCTGTGCAAAATAAAACCCACAAACGGAAAATTTTAAAAGTAAAACTTAAAATTGGGTTTGCGAAAATTTTTTTTAAAGGGGGTTTTTTTCACCATATTTTTTTGAGTTACAAGACATTTTTTACTCGCTCCCTTTGTCGGGCAGGGGGGGCAAAACGGAAAATTAGCATTTTTTATTTTCCCCCTTTACTGCTGGGGGACTTTTCAAAGACATAAGTGCAGGATTTTTTGGGGCGACATTTCCCCCAACACGCCAATCCCAAATTTTTTGGGTTTTTTTTTGGCAAAACCCCCTTTTGACCCCATTTTCCCGGTTTTAAATGAACGGTTGTACCCCAAAAAGGGCCCGCATTATAGGGCCGGGCAACACTTTTTTAATGCTTTTTAAAAAAGGGCGTTTGTGGGGCCCCCCTTTGCAGCGCCTATTGAGGTGCTTTTACATATTTTAAAGCGCCTCCCTTGGGGCAATGCGCCTCGCTGGGCGCTTTTACGTAAACCACCTTTTTGCTGTGCTAGGCCCGCGTTGCGCAATTCGCCTTTTTTTGACAGCAATTCGCCTTTTCAGGCAAAATTAATTTTTTCTAAGCAAGGAAAACCTCCCCCCCGCATTTTTAAAACCTGATTTTTAAATCCCCCCCAAAAAAGGGCCTTTGGAAACGACATTTTTTCTAAACATGCCCCCCCTTAAACTTTAGAAAAACAAAACTCCCTCGGGTAGGATAAAAAAAAATTTCCCTTATTTTGTAAAAAAAACTAATCTTTTTTAAGAGATAGTAGGCACCCAGAGTGCCCTTTCTGTCCATAGTGACCTCATTTCCTGCCTTTTCCCTAAATCAGGAAGGGCAAAAATATCTTTTGGAATAACCTGTCTGGGGAGCAGTACCAGCAGGAACATTTAAAAAAAAAAAGGGGTTTCAAGAAACCCTTTGGGGCCGCGCCCCACAGCAATTTTACAAATTTTTGGGCCCCGATTTGAACCCAAAAACCCGGGGACCAAATTTGACAGTCCTTTTTTTGGGTTTTTCAAATTTTTCGGACACCCCCAAAAGCTTTCGAATAGTACAAAAAAATACGCAGTTTAAGAAATAAAAAAAAAATTATTGTCATGTTCCCAAAAGTTTTTTTTTTTTTTAAAAACCAAGGGTTTTGTATCAAACTAATCAGAAAAGCAAGTTTGGGGAAGACTAGGGCCCTCGGATTTTTTTTAAATTAAAGCAAAGGAAAGGGTTTTACAGTGGGGTTTTTTCCCCCAACGGTTTTCCCAAAACCCTGAAAATCATGTCAAAAACCAACTAAAATTCTTTTGGCTTGGAGAGGGGCCCCTTTAAAATTAACTTAAAACTAAAAAAAATTAATAAAAAAGGGTACCAAAAAAAACATTGGGATCCATTTGATGGCAATTTGGTTTTGGGGGAAATTAAATACCCTTTAGGGCTGATTATTTTTTAGCTTTAAATTTTCAAAAGGTCTGCTTCAAAAAGGGGAAAAAAAAGCTTAAATATTTTTCTACCCCCTTTCCCCCCTTTTCATCTAAAAAACTTTTCTCACCCTTGGGTTTAATTTTTGAGGACTTCAAACATTTTCCCCAGCAAAAAAAAGGAAAAAGACGGGCCCCTCTAAAAAAAAAAAAAAATGTGGCCGAACACAACATTTTCACCTCAAAACCCAAAAGCCTTTTCTAAAGCCTTAAAGAAAAACCCCCCCATTATAAAAATTTTTTGTCCGGGTTTTTTTTAAAAGACAACAAAAAATTTTCAATATTCCATTTTTACTAAAATTTTTTTAAAATTGGAAACCCCCCCTTTCCCCACCAGCCCCCTAAACCCTTTTCACCCCCCAACGGCACCGTTTTTTGTTTAAATAAAGGGTTTAACCCATCGGGTGTAGCAACCCTGCGGGAGGGTTGGGGGCTGGTTTTGCACCCGGGAACACCCAAAACCCAACCCTCAAAAAAGGAATACGAGCAAAAAGCGCACCATTCATTACGGTAACCCAAAATTTTTTTCCCCATGGGAAACAAATTGGATTACGCCTTGCCCCCCCCCTCACGTAAAAAACCGATCTTCAATTGTGGGGGGCCGGGGAAAAAATTGCCCATGTCATTTTTTACGGCGTTTTCCCGCGCCACAAGAAACTAAACGCCCTATGGGGGCCCGGCGGCTTTTTTTTGTTTATTTCCAACATAAAACTACCACAAAAAAAATTTTTTTGGATTAGGCTTTTGGGGGTTTAAAAATTTCGGGAATGAACAAACATTTTTTTTTAAAAAATTGGGTTTTTTAAAAGAAACAAAAAGATCCCATCTCTTATCTTTAGAATCACATTTTCAATCTGTTCGGTGTTTAACTATTTTTGCAAAACTTGCTAAACCTAAAAAGGGAGAGTTTTAAAAGGGCAAAAATTCAAAACAGGTTTTTGTTTTCCCTTTGAATCACCCAATAAAATTTTTAAAAGGATCAGCCCATTGACGCCATCATTTCCCAATTCAAAGCGAATCGTCCCCTTCCCATCCTGAACCCATTTGAGGACCACTAAACCCCTCTCTTTCCCAGCGTAGATTCCCCTGGCCCTTTCAAACGATCCCTTGGGGTTGGGGGTTTATTGGTTCAGGTCTCGAGCACACAGACCACCTGTTATTAAACTGATCCAATTGGTCTAAAGGGAAAGGGCCCAATTTGGGGAAAGGACATTTCACCATCACCTTCCCTTTTTTTTAAACCCAGGGGTTTTTGGACTTGTGTGGCTTTTTTTGTTTCAAACCCCCCAAGGTTCGGGCCAAGTCAACTGTTTTACAAAATGGAACCCCCCAAGGCAGGCTTTTTGGTAAAGTTTTGGGTTTTGGGGCCCTCATGATTTTCCAAAAAAGGGGGTTTAACCCAGGCATTTAAATTTTTTTTGGAGGAAAATTTTTAACTTTTTAAAAAACCCCCAAATTCAAAATTTGTTTCCCCTAAAATTTTTGGGGTGATTTGGGAATAAAACACCAGTTTTGATTTTCCCCAAATTAAGCCCCCTTTTTGGGGAAATTTTCCCCACAGTGTTTTTTTGGGCCTTTTTTGGCGCAGCAAATTTGCGCGGGAAAAAAGGGGCCAAAAAATCAGCATTGGGCAAGTTTAAAAATCATCCTCTTAAAACATAAGTAAAATACGCCTGGTCATTCACAAAAAGCGTTTTTTAAACAACTAATTTTGTACCCTTTTTTTTCTGGAGGGGCAATTACAACCCGGGGAAAAAAATAATGGGGTGAAAATTTTCCCTAAATTTTTTTTTCGCTTGTAAAATCACCATATCAACAATGGTACTAAAATTTTTAAAAAATATTTTCCCAAAATAACCTCTAAAAAAGGCCCTTTTTTTTTAAGCTGATTTGGAAGCTAAATTTACACTTCCCAAAATGCCGTGTGAACATCCCCTTTAGGGGTTTCCGCGGATTTTGCAAAAAAATACTGAAGAAATTTGAACAGTTGGACATGTGCATTGTAAAGTGAAAAATATGGCCTAATTTAGTTCATTTAAAAAAAAAAAAATTCGAACCAGCAGCCAAATACCCATAACCTTTTGTGAGTAGTGTATATGGGTGGCATAGTAGAAAAATTTTTTCTTTAAACCCCCAGAACACTAAATCGTAAACCGGTAAAAAGTTACACTTATCCACACTTTTTTCCTTAAAAAACGTGTTTTTTTTTGCCAGCAAACCCCTTGTGCCCTCAGCAGGTCCCTTTTGTTTAGGAATAACAATATACAGGGAACATTCATTTTTACTACCATCTCTTTAAGTCTTATTTGGATGGATTCATTTGTGTCATAAAAATGGAACATCTGTTTGTAATCTTTTCCCCCGTCTTTCCTCATTTTAAAACAGGTTGGGTTTTTCCCTGGGATTCTCGCTGGGTGAAATTTTTTAAAACTTTTTAATCACAGGGTTTTTAAAAACCCTTTGCAAGACAAAGGGGTATTGTTTTGAGCCAGATCTCCGATAAGGGAATTGTTGGAACTTTTTCTTTTTGAGGAAAAACACAGGGGGAAAAGGTTTTTGGGGCCCTTCCCCGCCCCGGATATAAACGCCCCTGCAAACAATAGTTTCCAAAATTTATTCACATCCTTTTGGGAAAAACAATCCTTTAAAATGCAATTAAACCTTTATTTCCCCCAAAAAATGAGGGTACGGGGGGGGAGGAGGGGGGTTTTCAAAAGCCGACCCGCCCCCCCTTTTTCCCTTTCAATATCAATTTGAAAATTTTTTTTACAATTTTTGCTAACGTTTTGTAAGGCAAATTATGATTACAGTTGGAGTGTTGCAAAATCAATCATATGTCATGGGATTAATTTGAATGTGTGTAATTTTATATCCTAAATCTACATTTACAGCATAAGTAATAAACACGAAGATGGCTTTTTTCTGCGGCAGTAAAGCAATTTACATAATGTCGGGGAAATGGCTATTAAAACCGGGAAACCCCCCCCCCTTCCCAAAGACAATTTAAAGGAAAGGAAACAAATCCCCCCCAAAATGTAGTTTAGCATGGAAAGGAAAACCCACCCTTTTAAGGAAGGGTATTACAAATTTAAAGGGGTTTTTGGGTTAAATTTTTTTGTTTTTTTTTTTCTTTTTAAAAGCAAATGTAATAATGGCTAAAAGGCAATAAACCCAAAACGTAGCAAGAGTTTTCTTGTCCCCCCCCGCAAATTTTGGGGTTTGATGTTTTTCAGGATATTTAAAGGAAAAACACAGTGGTTTTTGGGTCACTTTAAGAAGAGAGGTTTTGTTTTGGGGGGAACAAAAACTACATTTTTCTGCAAAAATGTTATTTACTCTGATTACAAAATGGAGAAACCCGCAGCACTTTAATCAGGGATAAAAATTGGGCCCCGGGAAAAAAAGACCTGGGGCCAGAACTATGAAACCCCCACGCCCCCTTAGGCCGTTCACATCTTCCTTTAAAAGCCTGGCACACATTCCTTTTAAAAATTTTAAAGGAAGAGTTTCACGCATGTTAAGCACTGGGTTTTCGAAGGAAACCAGGCATACCCCTTTATAAGTCACTGAACTCCAACTGGTGTACATTATATGACAAATTTGTATCAAAACAGTAATATAGCCATGTAAAAAACAGTCATTTAAACGGAACCTGTCACATAAATTGGGCCCCCCCTTTCTGAGAAAAGCAAAAACCTAAAAACAAAACATCCGTTCCCAGCGGGGGTGTCCCTTTTTTCGTAAAAAATTTTGAAAATTTGGGGCATTTAATGCTCAAAAACTTTTTTCATGGAAACAGGGAAAACCCCGCCCACAAAAGTCAGTTATTCACAAAGTTTCTACCTATTTTAAATAAAGGTTTTTTCAGTTTTTAGGTTTTTTTGGGGGCTAGCCTCAGGTGCGCGGAGTATGAAAAACGGACTCTTCATGACTCTTTTCTGGCTGAAAACTGCAGATTTGAGCATTAAATACTACAGCATCTTACAGAATAAGGGACGCAATGCTGGAAACAGCATGTCTGACACTAGTTTGTGCTGTCCTCAGCAAGGGGGGCATAAACTATGTGACAGGCTCTCTTTAAATCATGGTATTTTCTGATGAAGCTTTAGGCAGGGTTCACACGGCAATAATTGCGCAACGTATTTCGCCCGCAATTAGGCCATGTGGGGGGGTATGGCAGCCCGCCGGCCCCATAGACATGCATTATTCTCAGCGCGTATACGCCGTGAATAATTGACATGTCACTTCTCTCTATGAGAACTGGGGATTACCGTAATGACTGGGACGTATCTTGCCCCGTATTTAGCGCAGTACGGCGCAAAATACGGGGCGAGATATGTCCCATTTTAAGCTGTGTGAACATTGCCTTACTAGTTTTTGGGCTTCCATATAAACATGATAGCTTTCACCACTCTTTCATATACATAAATAGACAAAAAACCTGTTGTTCCACCGAAGAGGTCTCTAAAATCAAGTAACGTTCCAGTTTCAAAAGTCCATAGTTTCCACAAAGTCGTAGTAACTTACGAAGTGGATGGAAGCACTGAGACGGCTTCTTACATGTAGGGACAAGCTAAGCAACCATAGTCGCTCATTGAGCAACAGAGGAGCTGGAGCAGCTTCCTTCATACAAGGTGTGTAACCTGCTACGTTTCACTAGAAATCACTCCACTCCCCCTTTGTCAAGCATTTTCTTTTTCGAGTATATTGTATGACACCTTTCAGGGCTTAAAGAGGACGTGTCGCCATTCCTAACATGCCTGTTTTTAGTAAATTCATCATAAAATAATAGTCTGGAGCATCTTTCTGTAAGGGAATCTGTCGTCATTATTTTTCTGTTTACTAATAAAGCAAAAAACATATACATATTATATTCTTAGCTGTTTTTAGTTTTTGATTGTAGAGTTCTCAATTCTGTTGTCTGTATATGATTTTGGTGGCAACCATCTTGTCTGCGCTGCTTTTTCAGCATTTAGAGTGATGCTTTACAGCAGCTACATGGGCATAGGAGCCTGTGAACAGGAGGTGACCTATTGACTTCTACAGAATAGTTTTTTAGGCATGATCTGTGACCTGGAAAGAAGTCAGAGGGTAGGAAGGAGAGGGGGAGCTGTGACTATCTCAGATTGTAAATGTTAGATCCTGTATTATTGGGGTCACCTTTCAGTGTAACCCTGCTTGTGCTGATAATGAGAAGACGGCTGAAAAGTTTTCATTACAGAACAGGAAGTGTCAGACTATTAGTAGACCTAGTGGCCAAAGTGAGAACTGTAGGAATTTAGATATCCATATAAAAAAAAAACTTTAAAAAAAATTGCAGCCAAAAATTCCTATAAAATGTGTTTAACATAAAAACAAGAGTTAAACCACAGGTAATTTTTTGACACATTCCCTTTAAATCTTTGTTGTGTGGTTCCTTTGCTATTCTTCCTAGAAAGTCAATCTGTCTACACAGTTAACAGTGTTACCAATTTGGGGTGTGTCTCTGGACAGGGTGACACATCAGTGCTGACAAAGTCAGTGTGTCCAGGGACACACCCTTCTGTAAACTGGAATGATAACACCCAGCTGACAGATTAAGTAATAATAAGGAGGAATAACCGAGGATCAGCACAACACAGAGTGACGATGCTCCAGAATTATTTCACAGGGCACCTAAGGATTTAGTAAAGCAGGCATGTCTGAAGAGGTCACGTCTCTTCTTTAGGTTCTATTTTTCTGCTTCCATAACTGCACAAAGAAACGGAATTCACAATGCAGATATGGAGGCAGCTGTATCCATTTATGCCCTTATTAACAATCTCAAAGTTTTGTCACCACTTTCAGATCAAGTTTTTTTTTTTTTCTGAGCCACATACATTAGTAGTGCATGTACCCTGTTGGTGAAAGTCATGTGTGGGGGAGAGACTACTGGTGCACCATGGAAGGTCAGGATGGCCAATCTCTCCCCATGATTTATTTGAATTATAAAATACTCTGTTTTATATTTTAATATAGTTTGTAGGCATATATTTTTTAATCATACGCCTACTTGTTGGGTATTATTTTCCATTTGTTTTCTGTGTTCATGATAAATATCTTTATTGCCGGACTAGAAGCATTACAATACTCCTAGTTTTCTGTTTCAAGGTATATTGGTAACATGAGATATATATAGTCAGGATTAGTTTTAGTAATGAGATCTTGATGGTTTCCTTGCTATAGTGCGGCTGATTTTAACTAGCTCTGCATATCCTCATTTTTCATCAGTGTCTGCTTTTTAATGGAATCCTTTATAGCATCTTAGAATTTTTTTTTCTCTAACAAAGAAAGGAACTTAGATCAAGGTGAGGAAACATATGTCCATTGAGTTCAGCCCTCTAATTGGCTTTGGTTGTCATCCATTATTTACAGTACTATTGATTGTAAGGAAGACAAGCTACATAGACTGGTGAAAGATTTGCCAATTATGCCTTTCAAGCAGAATGTTCCTTCTCGATCTGAAGTCCTAGATTCTGTTCTCGACACCTTTACTAAGTGTTATCTGATTCAGCATATCCGTGTGCGGCTTTCATCATAGTGAACTATGTCTAGCACATCCAGTGTTTTTATAGTATTTCTTTTACAGTCTGTGTAATAGGTTAATCATTTTTATTTGCTTTTAAGGAAAGAGTTTTTCTAATCCCATTAAAAGTAATATAGCTTGTCTATCATAGCTCTAGTAATACAGGTTGTGTAGAAGACCTATTACATGTATTGCAGCGATTTTTACTTTTTCGACATCTTAAAACAGGCATCCTCAAACTGCGGTCCTCCAGCTGTTGGGAAACTACAACTCCCATCATTCCCACTGTTATAGATTATATAAATGCATGATGGGAGTTGTAGTTTCCCAACAGCTGGAGGACCGCAGTTTGAGGATGCCTGTCTTAAAGTACTGTTTAGCATAAAAGTGAAACCCAAGAAAACTAATGAAACCTCAAATAATAATATCTTTCCTGCTCTTGTTTAGTCTAATGTCCTTACTGCAAAACTTAGGCCCGGTTCACATCTGGGTTGGAGGTTCCATTCGGAAACTCAGTCCGAGATTCCGTCAAAAAGGACAACAAAATAGCAGCGTGTGTTGCACTATTTTTTCTGTTAAACATTGAACAGTGTGATGGAAATCCTACAGACCTCATTGCAGTGGTATCTGTCGGTGCCGATCATGTCCATTAAACAGGTCTGGTCATACCTCCGCACTGGAAATTCTGAACAGAACTGCCAATGCAGATGTGAACCGGGCCTTAAAGGGAACCTATTAGCTGGTGTATGCTGTATGGGCAGCCTGAAATAGTTGCAGGATTCTGAGTCCAGTGATGAGGGTCTTGCCATGAAATGCTGTGGTGTTATGGGTAAAACAACTGATAAAGCAGGCCTGGGTACAAGGAGAAGGGTCCAGTGTGTGGCTTCTCACCCTCCCCTCAGCTTAACTAATAACTCTCTCCCATGTTTGCCTGTATGGAGAAGATCCAGAGGGCAAAAAGTAGCTGCAGACCTATTTCTGCTATCCACAGTGGCTTCTCCCTGTGCTCGGCCCAGCTTCACTGGGTGTTTTACTCTAACACGCTATAGAAGAAGGATAAAACTCAGTGCATGAACTGGAAATCCTGCAACGGTTTCATGTTGCCCGTTGTATAGACTGCATAAACCGGATGACAGGTTCCTTTTAAACAGGCATCCTCAAACTGCGGCCCTCCAACTGTTGGGAAACTACAACTCCCATCATGCATTTATATAATTATAACAGTGGGAATGATGGGAGTTGTAGTTTCCCAACAGCTGGAGGGCCGCAGTTTGAGGATGCCTGCTTTTAAAAGTTGAAATCATGATATACTTTTCTTGGTAGATGGTCTTGTTTCCCCCTTCTCCCTCTCACTTCGGTTTTTTTTTTTCTCCCCATTTTAGAGTATGTGAGCCATGAAGTTTAGAACAGGGGGGGGCAGGGTTTACCCAGCATACTTTTTGTCTACACAGTGAGCATGGACAATTTGCTGGTAGGAATCTCCTAGTTGCCAGTATTAGTAGCAGTAAAAAGAGTAATACACGTAATAGGCATTTCAGTCATACACAGTATTACAGACTGATCACATAGTATAGCATTATTCCATGAATGTACAGCGCCCTGGAATCAATGGCGCTATAAAATAATAATAATAAAGAATGAAAGCAGTAATGTTTGCACAACCAACTGGGAGCTCAGTTACAGTTCTACAGGCGAACCACTCAACTTTACTTAGCGCCTTGTAAGACACATCTGCCTAAATATGATTTCCACCTGTCCTACATAGTTTTCAAACTAGGCGAATGTGCTTTTTAAGAGCATTGGAAAGTTAGATAACAACTAATGGGGTATGTTGACAACCAAACTGGGCATGTAGCATACATACTGCTGCCTTGGTGCTACATGTATGTACGCATATAATATTGTCAAGCAGTACATCTGAGTATTTTGCTCAGCTTTCCAAGACTGTTGAATTCTATGTTTTCCTAGTGTGGTAGTGATAAATATGGCTAGGACAACTAATAACCCAGTCAAGAATTGTGGCACTGTAACCGTGACCATAGACTGTTTCCTTGATACATTATGTGTATACTTCACATAGCATCAGATCAGTATTTTATATAGTTTATATAAACCAATATGTCACCTATCACGTTGTTACCGTGATTTCCCAGAATGCCAGATCAGTGTATTACCCAGTTATGCACTTAACCTGAATAGCAAATTGCACGTGTGCTACAGTATGAGAGTTACCACAAAAGCCGGTCAGAAATCTTTAAAGGGCTTTTACAAGCCTTTTTAAAACTCCCTACCACCGCCCACTGTGCTAAAATAGAAAAATAATCCATACTTTTCTCTTTCATTACTGTCAGAGCTCCCGTGTTCTACCGTCCCACCTATTGATGTCACGTTCATGGATCACATGATTCTGCAGCGTTTTTGTTTTTTTACCTATACAACAATTTTTTAGGGTGTTCGGGAGTATTTAAAATACAAGTAATTAAAATAGTATTTAAAATACTTGTCAGGTATTTGTATTTTGTAATCAAAATACTTTTTTTATTCAGTATTTTGTATTTGTAATTAAAATACTTTTAGGAAGTATTTTAATTACTTTCTAAATTCAAAACAAATGTTGTAATTTAAATAACCCGCCTCACCGCACTTAAAAAGAAAAAACAGCAGGAGTCATGTCATGTCACTCTCGTTTCTCGTATCTCGTGCGAGGTGTGACGAGAGGAGGGAAAATTGCAGCGCGTTCCAGCAACGCAAGTCCGCCTTGTAGTGAAGCGTTATTTATTTTTAGTTTTTAATCATCCCGATCGCGTAATCCATTCCGTAAAATTACCGTATATACTCGAGAATAAGCCAACCCGGATATAAGCCGAGGCCCCTAATTTTACCACAAAAAATTGGGAAAACGTATTGTTTCGAGTATAAGCCGAGGGGGGAAATCCACCATTGCAGATAAAGTCTGGTCATGTGCATTACAGCTTAGTAATTCCATGTGCCTCATAGTAATAGCAGTTAACCCCATCATGTCCCTCACATTAACCCCCTGTGTGCCTCAAATAAGAGTTACTGATATGTGAGAGACATGGAGGTAATAATTAGGTATCTTCATAATTAAGGTCCTTTATTAGTACCCCCATGTGTCTCACATATTAGTAACCCTTATATAGGGCACACAGGGGTTAATATGAGGGACATGATGGGGTTAACTGCTATTAATGTGAAGCACATGGAGTTACTGAAACTAAATTAATATCCTCAAATGCCTGACATTAATAGGCATAGTAACTAAAGGACGGTACCTGTATGTTTCTCTTTACTGTAGCATTCTCTCCTCCATGTGACAGACATCTTCTATAGGAGTCGGACACAATGAATCCTGGCTACTGACATATCTGCAGGGTAGATGCTAATCCTAGTGGGCTAAAGGACCTCTGATCCATTTTTTTGTTTTTATTTTAAAAAAATAAAAAATTTTCAAGTATTTTAGTATTTGGAAAATACTTTTGAAGTAGTATTTGTATTTAAAATACTTCAGGATTAAAGTATTTAGTATTTGTATTTTTAAAATACTTCAGTCATAAGTATTTTGTATTTAACATACTTTCCCAAAGTATTTTCCCGAACACTGGTGTTTGGAAAGTTTTTGTTAATAAACAGTTTAAAAATGAAAGGGTTTTTTCCATTATACAAAGTGATAGGATTCTATTTTATGTCATCACTGATCAGTGGGGTCTGATCTCTGGGCCCCCACTGATTTATACAGTAAATGCATAATCTAGCTATATTCCCTCGCTTGACAATACATGGGATATCCCTTTAAGTAAGAATGCCACGTAATACTAAAAATTATATTGTGAAGATTATTGATAAGAATTAATGAGAACAGTTTTCCTATTGAATCTTGTCGGTTTTAGTATAATTATCACAGTATTCAACTTCTGATATATTTCCCACATCTTGTTTGAAATTCACATGGAATTTGAGCATTGTATCTTAATAGTTACAATATATTTAGTAACCTAGCCTTGCCTGTAGACTCATTATGTGCAAGAACGTATAAACACATGAGAAAAAATGAATCTTTCTATATTCCTCCTCTTCAGGCCTTACTACAAACTCATGATGTGGTAGCCCATGAAGTTTACAGTGACGAAGCATTAAGAGTTACACCACCTCCAACATCTCCCTACTTAAACGGAGATTCTCCAGAAAGTGCAAACGGCGACATGGACATGGAAAATGTTACACGGGTCCGTTTAGTACAGTTCCAGAAGAATACAGATGAGCCAATGGTAAGATGCTGTGCAATCTGCATATCCATTAAAAGGGCACAGTCAGGTAAATACATTTAGAATAATTGTGAATTAAGATATTGGTATCTCAAATGGACATTTGAAGGCAGTACAGAGTGAAGTAATTAATTTGTTTCATATGTTGATGGATTTTAATAGGCACATTTTTCTAATCATTAAAAAATGTCTAAGGAGTTTTCAAGAACTTGAAGGTTGAGGCAGCTTTTCGGGCATGTCTAGTTTAGGAAGTTCTTGTGTTCTTCATGTAATAATAATTCTGAAACATTTTTTTCCATCAACTTATATTAATAAATTGACAACTGGGTGTTACCAGTTGGGGATGTGTGTCTGCCCAGTCTGACATTTGTACATTTTCTGTCAGCACTGATTGGACAGAGACCCTCAAGATGTTGCTGGACAGTTGTCAATGTATTCATAAATATTCAAAGGAATGCTGCATTACAAAGGTCTTAGGAAAGATGCCTCAGAATTGTGATTTCCTGCAGCATAGTTTTATAGAGTAGTTAGTCTCAGCTGGGAACAGCAGCTCTATAGATTTGTGTTCAGCATACACTATACAGTACATAAGACAATACATACAGCAGCCTACCCTAGTCTTAAAGGCCAGATTCACATGCCATTTGTTAATTTATATTTTGGCACGTTAAACTGTGTTTTGCTGACCTAAAGACACATCAAAAATCATAACCTACAGCACAGTGTTGCATCATTTTGAATAGAATACATCTGGTCCTGTGGTGTTTCTTTTTACCAAAGCAGATTCCAAAACCGCGTCCAATAAAAACATAAGTGCTTGTAACAGATCAAGATTGGTAAAATCCAGTATCTGGGAAAAAACCCTTCATATCTTATTCCATCAATTTAAAACTTACTAGAAAGCAACCTCCCTCTGACGTGTTGGGAGCCTAGCTAAACTCTTAATTGAAAAATGTATTAGTGAAGAAGGTTGCTTTCTAGCAAGTTTTAATCGATAAAATATGAAGTTTTTATTAGATTTTTTCCATCTGTTGGATTTTATCAATCTTGGTCCCCTTCAAGTTTAACCCAAAGCCTAATGAGATATCCATACACTGGTACCTGCTGCCATAGGGTGTAAACCACAGTGCCTACAAGCCACAAAAACAGAAGACATATCAGCTCACCAGTCTTCCACTGAACATAGGCAGCAGCACGGTCGGAGCAGAGCCAACTCCCATAAGCATTCAGGAAACAGAGAAAAACCAGCTGGCCGCCAAGGTAATCTTGAATTAAAACGTCCTTTTATTCCAAAATTTCTAAAAAGGTAAATCCATACATGTGGAAAACAAGATACAAATTCGTGCCATTGTTCAGTCCAGGTTTCCCTGACTAACGCGTTTCGGATATTTCATATCCTTACTCATAGTCATATAAAATAACCGAAACGCGTTAGTCAGGGAAACCTGGACTGAACAATGGCACGAATTTTGTAACTTGTTTTCCACATGTATGGATTTACCTTTTTAGACATTTTGGAATAAAAGGACGTTTTAATTCAAGATTACCTTGGCGGCCAACTGGTTTTTCTCTGTTTCCACAGTGCCTACAAGGTGGCGGTAATCTTCTTTTTTTTTTTTTTTAGCGTTTCATTATTAGAAAAAAGTGCTTTCAACTTCTTTACAGAAATCGTGATGGTGGCACGGACACAGAATTGCTCAACTTGATGGGGATTATCAGTGTGCTAAAATGTGAAGAAAGTGATCTCTTCAGAATACAGAATACATTGCAGAAACTTCAAATTTCTGCGATGTGTTGTGGTGTTTTGCATAGGAGAATAAACTTCATGTAAATCTAGTCTTATACAGCAGTGAAGTGTGCATGCTTTGTCTCCCTTTCTGTACTGAGGAGATTGCAGATCATGCATAAGCAGCCTGAAGTACACATCTTTTCCTGGTTGAAGAACAGAGGGAGACAGCATGGAGTACTCCTCTTTCTCCTATATTCCACAAAGTTATGAGTTGCCGGTAGGGAGATGTGTATTGCCTTGCAGAAAAAGTACATTCCCCACATGCTTTTTATACGTAAAGGACCTAAATCGGTGATGGGGTGTAAAGAAACACTAATTCATAAATTGCCAAAGGTACTCTTTAATGGAGTTTTCCACCGCACAATTTTAGTTCTAAAGCCAACTCCTAACTTAATTAACTATAATCAGAACTCCCTTATAAAAGAATCACTGCCCTATAGGATTTAATTTTCTGATGGTATTTTCCTTTAAGTACTTGTAAAGCATACAAAAGACCTACCATTCAGGATGTATCTGTCAAAGCTCTTGTGGGTAGTTTCCCTATTAAAAAACAAATTTCTTGAAATGTCACTGTGCATTTCCTGCTGTTTTAACAAGGCGATTGTTTCTGTATATCCTGACCAAAAGTACATTTGCTTTCACCAGGGAATAACACTAAAGATGAATGAGCTGAACCACTGCATTGTTGCCCGAATTATGCATGGAGGAATGATTCACAGGCAAGGTACAGTAACTCGCTTCCAGGCTCTCTGATCATGTGCATTTCACAGATAAGTGCACCCATTTATGCATGAATGGTTTTTACTATACTGTTATGAATGAGTAGTGTTTTTAATGAAAGAAGAATCAGCCACACCTTTGGTGCCCAATTTGTGGTCTAGTACTCATGTGAGACATTGCAATTAAATAAGTGTATGGTAACACAATTTAAGCATCAGAACTGCTGACTGCATGTATGTCTTATAATCTGGAAAAATCCTCTTTTCCTCTTGATTCATATCTGTTTCAATTCTGCTACTTTGGCAGTTTGTGTTTTGACTTATAGGGGTTATGCGCTTCGGACAACCCTTAGAAGGTTCTTTTGACAGTAACCTAACCACAATTTGTCCCCCTGACTGAATCCCAAGGGACCAGCTGTATTCTGTCGGAAAATGTGGCCGTGGGTGTTCAGATTTCCTGCAGCACCACCACAGGCTTAATTGGGCATCACATAATGCCTATTCAAATGAATGCTTTGTCAGAGTAATGCAGAGGAGGACGGGTTCTACAGAGCGAGAGACTCTTTGTTGCTTCTGCACTCTAGCCAAGAGATAAAAGTTCTGAACAGAAGACCCCCTTGTGAGTCACATTTGCCTCTCACCTAGCCAGCAAGTTCTGCATTGCACTGATGAGGAGCAAACACCCACGAAACAGCTGTCTGTAGATTAACTACATTGGGCACGACTTGAACCTTTTTTATATTGCAAGGCTCAGTAAGTATGAATTGATTGCTACATCCAATAGAGGGCGCTGGAGAGTTAAACTATTTTCCCATAAGCATTTGATATATGCGGAAGACCCTCTGTAATAACGGAGAATTCACAAATAGGATGTTTGACAATGGGTTTGCTAAACCGGACAATCTATTTTCAGGGAAGTGAAATACATCTCAATTGTCTGAAAACAAAGTAACATAATTCTTTAATATACTCACACTTGCAATTGACCACTACCTGTAAGTACTGAAACTCATCATGTGCCACATCAGGGGTGAAGTGTTTACCACCAAAGTGACCTTTCATTCTTATGGACAACCTTTCATTATAAAGCAGATATGGTCTGATGGCTCTTCATGGGATCTGCACATTTATGACTGGCTGTAAATATAAGTTACTTAGAAACTAAACAGTCTTCCCAGATCCGCCTATACATGGCTCAGGGAAATGGTTTGCTTATTTTGAATGAGAGAGGTCTACATGTCAGACATCTGTAGAGATTCGTGAAGGAAAGGATTCAAACAGGATACCATTCATTGTGTTTTGATTACCATGTTTACCCGGAATAAAACCTGCAGCAGAATACATCCTGCGCTCTGATTTTCATTATACTATACATCAAATCTTTTCATTTTTTTTATAATTTATTCTTCGGAATTTTGTCACCTAGACCTTGTCTCTTGTGCAGTTTTGTTTGGTCGTCCTGTGGTTAACATGCTCCAACAATCCTGTCCTATTGTATTTCTATTTGTTAATTTTATGTATCCTTATCTCTATGCACTTTATGATGGCACAATTTTTTTAAACCTGCAGTGTATAAAATGTTACTTTCAGACTTGTTTAATGTTATTGCGAAAGATCTAAGTCAAAGTAACTTCTGCTTATAAAGTACGCTTGTGAAAGATCATTAGCAGTATGTTGAGAAGCCTATTTCGTAGGTTAGCAGCGAACATAAGGTCAAACAATTGGCGGTGGATGGAAATAACACATGGGTAAACCTGTCTTCACATTTTCATGCCAAATTGTTCTTATATGTTCTTTTGTGAACCTGTCCAGTTATGAATCAACACTGATTGTGAATCGATTTACCTGCTGTTGTGCAAATGGAACAGATAACAAATAGAAATCATAGGCAATTAGCAAGACAACCCCTATTAAGGAGTGGTTATACAGGTGGTGACCAAAAGCCATTTCTGTGTTCTCATCCTTTTTGCCTATTGTTTTGGTCCCTTTTGCATTTTGTCATTGCTCTCACCCCTAGAGGTAGCATGATATGATGTCTACAACCCACAGAAGTTGCAAAAGTAGTTCAGCTCATCCAGGATTGCACATCAATGCGATCTGTGGCAAGAAGGTTAGCGGTGTCTGTCAGCACAGTGTCTAGAGCATGGAGCAGATACCAGGAGACAGGCCAGTACACTAGGAGACTTGCAAGGGACTGTAGGAGAGCAATAACCCAGCAGCAGGACCGCTATCTCCTCCTTTGTGCAAGGAGGAACAGGAAGAACATTCCAGAGTCCTGCATAATGACCTCTATGAGGCCACTAATATCCATGTGTCTGCTCTAACTGTCAGAAACCAACTCCATGAGGGTGGTATGAGTGCCCGACGTAGACAAGTTGGTGTTGGGCTTACTGTCCAGGGGAGATTGGCTTTTGTCAGAGAACACCAAGATTGGCAAATTTGACATTGGGCCCTGTGCTCTTCATGGAGAGCAGGTTCACACTGAGTACAAATGACAGACGAGACGTTCTGCTGCCTGCAACATCCCCCAGCATGACCAGTTTGGTAGTGGGTCAGTAGTGGTATGAGGAGGCATTTGTTTGGAGGGGCTCTGCTAGCCAGAGGTACCCTGACTGCCATTAGGTACTGGGATGAAATCCTCAGACCCACTGTGAGACCATATGCAGGTGCAGTGGGCCCTGGGTTACTTCTGATGCATGACAGTGCTAGGCCTCATGTGGCTAAAGTGAGTCACCCGCTCCTGCATGATGAAGTAATTGATGCTATGGCCTGGCCTGTCCGTTCCCCAGACATGAATCCAATTAAGCACATCTGGGACATTGTCTCGTTCCATCCACCAGCGCCACGTTGCACCACAGACTATCCAGGAGTTGACTGATGCTTTAATCCAGGTATGGAAGGAGATCCCTCAGGAGAATATCCGCCGGCTCATCAGGAGCGTGCCCAGACATAGGGAGGTCATACAGGCACGTGGAGGCCACACACACTACTGAACCTCGTTTCCTTGTCTTGAGGCATTTCCTTTGAAGTTAGATGAGCCTGAAATTTGTTTTTCCACTTTGATTTTGAGTATCATTCCAAATTCCGACCTCCGTGGGATATTAATTTTGATTTTCATTGATCGTTTTTATGTTTTATTGTTCTAAATGTGTTCCACTATGTAATGAATTAAGAATTGCAACTGGAATATTTCATTCATTGAATGTTTCATTGAATATTTCATTCATTGAGATCTAGAATGTGGAATTGTAGTGTTCCCTTTATTTTTGAGCAGTATACTGTACTGTATACACTTTATTTGGATACTAAACTTTTGTTCAATCTTCTCCCTTTTTGCTATTTAGCTGACTGTTATGCATAGGTGTTTGGTGGCATTATGTCAGGCTAGCGAGAGGTTGATTATGGTTTGCTTTCATTGTATTGGTAATAGAATATCTAGAGGAATGTCTGCCACTTGATCATTATTTTAGCTCTCATATCTCTACTAATGACAGTGGCTGTAAGGTTAAAGGTACTGTAATACTTTTTCTAAACCGTATTTTATACAATAATATCCATGTAAGAGACCTATTAGCCATATACACACTATAATTAATTTGTATTAAAAGGTCTCATTTAATATATTTCATTATTCTTAATTGGGTTGTCTGGGGTTTTTTTTTTTTTTTTTTTTCTTTCAAGCTCATTGTGGCAAAAAAATAATCTTGCTGTACCTTATTGAATTTATAGGTGTTTTACGTTTTTTTGTTTTAACATTAACAGTATTGTGTATAACTTTCTGTTCAGAATGCCACACCTTACTAGTACATGCGCTATAGAAGCGCTGGCCTAATGACTTCCACGCATGGCCAGTAGATAATTATCTGCTGGGCATGCACACTAGTCAGGAGGCAGTCTCTCCTAATAAATAGCCTCCCACCGTCCTCTCTGAATGCTGTGTCACACTACTTCGTGTAATGTGATGTTTCGTTCAGTTAGGGCGGTGGGCTTCTGCACTGGGCTTTCTTGCGGCAGTGACTATTACCCGCAGGTATACCCCTGGATGCATTGACTTATGCTTTACACTTTATGGAAGCCTGGTTTATTTGTAGCACTTTCTCTGTGCTGGGATTAATTAGGTTGTTACTTGCAGCACTTGCACTTTATCTATACTGGGATTTGTTAGGTTTATGATTAATTGCATCCATGTGGGGGGGTTCTTTGGATATTTACTTATTGGATTGTTATGCTCTGGGTAAATTGTCATGAATATATACATTTATAGCATTAATTTATTGACTATTTGCATCTTAAATGGCTGCAAATTAATTTTGTTGGTGCTTTTTTTACTTTTATTCATGTGTTTAACATTGAATTAATAAAAAAAATAATAATAATTTTATTATACTTTGTTTCTTGAACTTAGACTGTTCGATTAATTATAGAAGTGTCAGCCTGCTGATTAGTGTCCATGCCCAGCAGATAATTACTGGGCATGCGCACTTGTCAGGTAGCTGGCCTACGCTTCTATAGTGTAGCCAGCTATTGCCCTCTTCGAATGATACATAACACTATACAAAGTAGAGGGACACCGCATTCAAAAAGGTGGGTCCAGTGGGTGTCTACAGTATAAAAACGCCGACCTCCTGACCAGAACACATGCTCAGCAGATACTTATCTTTTGGCCATGTGTGCTAGTCAGGTGGTCAGTGCTTCTAGGGTGTATGTGGTAGTAAGGCGTGATGTTCCGAACAGATGGTCTTCATTAATGCCATACACATCATACTGTCAACAATATTAAAGCACAAAATGTGAAATATATATAAATTCAATAAAATGAAGTAATATTGTTTTTTCCATAATGAACTTAACTGAATAAAAAAAAAAAATGAACCTTGGTATGAGAGTAAACAATTTTGATTTTATTTTAGGAGTATTTTTGCAGGTGAGCAACAGTTTAAACTACTACCAAAAGTTTTTTTAACCTAAGGGTGCGTTCCCACGGCGGAGGACAAATACCGGTTGGTTTACCTGTTTTGCCCTCCCACTTCACATCCACAAGCACAGTTTCTGTCCGAAAACCGGACAGAAGATTGTGCTTGTAGAATGTCTTGCGGGCGGAAAAACCGCCGGACGGAAAACCCATGCAGTGGGGACTGCGGCACTGGTTTTCCATATAGCACCATTGTGCTAATTTTCGGCCGGTTTTTTAGGCGGTCTGCAAAATCACAAACCGCCTGAAAAACCGGCCGAAAACCCGTGCAGTGGGAACATGCTCTTATCAGCCTTTTAAGGTTGCTGGCTGGTTTAGAGGCTATACCTTAGAGTACTGATGCTGCATTTTATGTACAGTGTGCTCTGCTGGCTGTAAGTTCCAATGTTTCATTTAGGATTTGGATAGAAGTTACTTGTATATTAGATCTCTAATCTTTTGTTAAAAAAAAAAAAAAAGCTTTGCTTATTTTTTTATTTTTTCATTACAGGTACCCTCCATGTAGGTGATGAAATTCGGGAAATAAATGGAATTAGCGTAGCAAACCAGACAGTGGAACAGCTTCAAAAGATGCTGGTTAGTGATCTCTATATTTTACATACAGCATCTCCATTAAAAAAAAAAGTGTATTCAATCGCATGTCCTAATAATATTACTCCGTTTTATTTAACCTATTGGGATATTTAAACACCAAAAATAGTCCACCACTTTTTGCAAACTTTTTTTTCTCAAAATACCTCTGTGTGACCATTTTACATGTGCAGGTTTATTTGTTAAAGGGGTCGTCTGGGTTATTTTTAGAATATATTTAAACTACCAGTGCCCTGTTAAATGAAAACAAACATACTGCCTTCCTGTCTCACATTTTTTCCAATGCTGCTGCCATCCACCTTCTTTTTCTCTGTTCTGATGTTGAATTTGCTCTCCTGACTGATTGGATGCAGTGGTCAGGTGCCATTGCATGACATTACTGTTAAAGGGAACCTGTCACATAGGTTGTGCACCCCTTGCTGAGGGAAGCACAATCTAGTGTCACATCTGCTGTTCCCAGCACTGTGCCTCTTATTCTGTAAGATGCAGCAGTTTTAGAGCATTTACCCTTTAAATCTTATTCATGAGTAGGTGTTAGCTCCACCCACCAAAGGCTAGCTCCGCCCACTGACCGTTATTCTCATGTTTTTACCTATTCAAAGTAACAGGTTTATCAGTTGAGGTGGGCGGGGCTAGCCTCAGATGGGCAGGATTTGAAAAAAACTTGACACTCTGAAGGACTCTTCGAATGACTCTTCTGGCTGAAAACTGCAGATTTGAGCATTAAATACACGAAAACTACAGCATCTTACAGAATAAGGGACACCGTGCTGGAAACAGCAGGTCTGTCACTAGCTTGTGCTGTCCTCAGCCAGGGGGGCAAAAACTATGTGACAGGTTCTCTTTAAGAAGTGAACAGTTCCCAGTAGTGACGCCATCACGGACACATTACTGCTGTAAGCAATCAGTGGTTGCAGTGGTCTTGAGCTGACTGCAGCAACTCGACATCAGCAGAAGAGACACTGGATGATGGCAGCGCTGGATTGGAGGGGGGGTATTTTTTATTTTTTTTTATTTTAGCAGGGTACCAATAACCCGGACAACATAACATAACCCGGACAACAACTATAAGGTTAAAAATTGCAAAGGTAACCTAAGATTTGAGGATGTTGGCCTTCAAATGGAATGTAATATTTTAATTGAACTCAAATCAAAATGTATAGAAGACTTTATGTCCCTGTTAATAATTAAAGGGGCTTTGCCAAGAAGTGAGTTCCTTATCTAACAGGCTGATACTCCCCTCTTGAGGCTAGAAAAAAGGGACGTAGTGATTATTTGTTTAAAAAAACAAGTACTTCCTCTGTGATGTCATTGCACCACCTCCCATGCACGCTCCTGATACTTAGTCTCTGTAGTAAACATTGTTTGGCTAATCCACAGAGGATAAATGTATTGTGCACAAGCTCTACGGGTTTTGTTTCTCCCTCTCATCTGCTCAGGAGGGAAGATAAGTTCCAAGCAGACAGCTTCTTTTGTTCGTTCACGGACTACAGCAGGGGGGAGAGGAGGGCTGAGCAGGGAGCCAGGGAGGGTCTGCATGTTTACTCAGATAATTACATTACAACCAGTGGATTCGCTGTACAGCAGACACGGGATCTTTTCTCCCCAGTCCCTTCAAAGCTCGTTCATGTTCCATGCCATCAGATAAGAAGTGAAAACAACGCAAGTGTGGCCAGATCCGCTCCTGGTCATATCTATTGTAAACAGTCAGGAAACTAAGGGCATGTAAGGAAGGCTGTAGCTCTGACAGGCTTCACTTTTTTTTAATGACATATATTTAGAAAACTGATTAAATACCTATTTTGGAGGATCCCACGTCAACATTAGATCGTGGCAAAACCCCTTTAAAGGTGTTTACCTATCTGTTTCACAAAGCTCTTGACAGTCAACTACAGCCGCCCTCTTCCTGGTAAGGCTGTGGACCGTTATTTAAGGTTAGTTTGTCAGTAAGAAAGATAAACAAGTTCTTGTGCTGCTGATAAGACACAGCAAGGAGTGACTTCCCCATCCCAGCCATGGCTGCTAGACCAGAGAGAGGTTGTCTGAGGCCTAAGAAACATTCTGTAAACAAGCAAGAGATGAAAAACTGTCAGGAAGCAAAATCAGAACAGCAATGTATTTGGTGATCATCTTTATTTGCATTTGCCTACATGTTTAAGGCTAATAAATGTGGTGAGAATACCCCTTGCATTGACAGAGAAGCTTAATTTATTAGTCTTCAGGCATCCTGAGCCGTCATTAAATCCCATGTTCTAGTCATGATAGCAAAGCTGACATGTGAGCTGAAGAAAAATAAAAAAAAACTCAGAATTTATCAACTTTTGTGTATTCCAGTGGCCAAGAGAAAAATGGAATATTTGAAGATTTTATACTTAGGGGTTTTTTTTTTGTTTGTTTGTACATCTGCTGATTAGAAGGAAAGTGTATTCAACCTCATATTGCCCTGTGCAACCAGATACGCGTTCTAATATTATGTAATTTATGTAGGAAACACCAGACATTCCTCCTTCCACCCCAAACCTAGATGTCGATTGATGAAATTAGTCATGGTTTTTAATTAAGACAATTTTGCTTGCTAATGGTTTAATTGGGGCTAAAGCAGTGTAATGTCTATTGCTAGTCGGTCTCATGCAAACTGTTTATGGCATCAGAACAGGTAAACCTTGTAGGAAATAACATTTATATGTGCTGCAAAGCTCTGTGGATAGTTACTCTAGACTTCCAGATACTACACATACTGCATTTTCCATTCCCTGCAGAATATCACTTTATATAGTGATTTCATTGCATGAGTAGTGGATACAGATTCTGGTCTGCGGGTGCTTCTGATATATGTACTTTGCTGTTTAAATGTGTATTATTTGCTTGTTCATAGTTTATATTCATGTATCACATTTGTTCCTTTTAGAGAGAAATGAGGGGCAGTATCACATTCAAGATTGTTCCAAGTTATCGTACTCAGTCCTCTTCCTGTGAGGTAATAATATATAAGCCGAAATTCCCTTCTTGTTTTCCTGGTGCTAACCACCTGCTGATGGCTGACTGTTATCTGCTTTTTGGGACGCTGTTTCTGCCTGTGCTTGTAGACCATGCACACCAATTTTACAACAAAGATAACGGAACAGTGTGTCGTTCATGTCTTTATAATGCTTGTGCTGAAAATAGAAATACGTTTGTAATGAAAAATGCTTGCAGAATTAAGCTTCTACTCAGAATATCTTACTTGAAACACTATTTCAGTATTGATTAGAACCAGTCGGTTGAACGGATTATGAGATATTGTAGAAATTGGATTCCACCTGAGAGATTTTCCAGTCTTTACAGTTTGCAAAATTAGTGTTAACTATATTTCATCTTAGATCAGCTGTACAAACTGCTGACATTAGTCTCTAGGTTACATACTTAAAATACATTGTAGCATTTACATTATGAACCATGTGCCTTAGGCATGTGGCTTTTTCGGGTTGGTCTCTGCCACTTCCCTCTTATGACACACATAATGCTGATACATGTGAAACAGTAATGTTGGTTGTGAAAGTAGATAGGCTTAGGCTGCCCGGAAAAACTGCTTCAGACAGAAAAAAATCTTCCAGTATTTTCTGTGACAGAAGCCAGGTAGGTTACACCTTGCTCATCTTCAATAAAAATGTAACAAAAGTTAATGACCTATATTTTTGCTCAAACTCTGCATCTAATTATATGCTCTACCTGTTCTTATAAAGCATTCTAGAATACATTGTTTCATACTGGCTTCTTACAGCTTAATACAAAGCTGGCTGGCATTAGAAAATGTATTTAAAGCAAACCAGGCAGATAGTTTATGCTACCATATCTAAGAGCAGGATGTGATAGAGGGAGAGAAGCTGTGCTTTGTGATGTATAGGTTTATCTCATTTTAAGCAGGATTTGTGAGTAAAAGCAGGGAGAATGCTAACCGAGAAAGTAAAAGTATCACGTTCCCCATTACCATACAGTGACTGATATTTCCATCTGTACTCACAATGATATAGGGAACAGCGTCACTCGAGGAAAGTAGGACTTTTTGCTCAGAAATCCTGCTCCAAAATCATATAAACTTACATATTAGAGAGCTCAGCTTCTCTCCCTCTATCACATCCTGCTGTCATATCGGGCAGCATATACTACCTGACAGATTCAGTTTGTTCAAATTTGTGAATTATTACCCAACAAATAAGCAAACTTTTTATTGTAAACCATCAAATCTTAGTTTTTTGGGGGGTTTTTTAAGTAAAGCAATATAAGCCTGTTCGTCGCCATGTTTATAGCAACTATAACTAAAAGGTAGTCTGTCCAGAGGTTTATACGCAATAGAGGAAATTAATTTAAAAAAAATGTGCAAGATCGGATATATAAAAAAATACACACATTTTGTATAGACTCTAACGAATAATTTTATTTAAATAAGTTAACCAAAATGATGGAAGTACTACCGGAAAACACAGATGTGGGTATACTAGCAATGAAAAAAGTAAATGGAAAATCAAATCAGTGCAACTCAAGTATTAATAAACCATGATTAGTGCTTCCAAGATAAATAAAAGTGCAAGTTCATCAAGTAGCAACCAATACAATGGTAAATTCATACTCTACATCACCAAATTATATAAATAGCATAAATACATAAAGTGCAATAATTGATTCATTTACATTGCAAGTTACCCACAGCCACTCCCGAAACGCATTTCACCTTCATGCTTTGTCTGGGGTTCCAGCATGCATTTATGCTATTATGCCCACATCTGTTTTTTCTGTAGTACTGCCATCATTTTGTTTTTTAACTTATTAAAATAAAATACATTTTTTTAGAATTTATACAACAATTCGTGTGTACAGTTGTTTACATACAAAATATAAAGAGACACTTATGCATGTTTTTCTCACTATCTGACATGAAATCAGAATAAACCTTACCTGTTTTAGGTCAATTAGGATTACCAAAATTATTTATATTTGCCAAATGCCAGAATGAGAGAATTTTTTTTAAGGCATTTTTATTATTTTCTGCCAAGTCAAAAGTTTACATACACTAGGATTACTTTGCCTTTTAACAGTTTTGGACAGCTTATATGATGATGTCATGTCTTTAGAAGCTTCTGAGCAACATCTGAGTTAGAGATGCACCTGTGGATGTATTTTAAAGCACACCAGAAACACACTGCTTCTGTGTGCAACATCATGCTAATGTCTAAAGAAATCAGCCAACATATCAGGAAGAGAATTGTGGACTTGCTCATGTCTGGATCACCCTTGGGTGCAATTTCCACATACCTGAAGGTGACGTATTCCTACAAACAATTATATGCAAGTACAAACAAGATGGGAATATCCAGCCATCGTACCATTCAGGAAGGAGACGGGTTCTGTGTCTCAAAGATGAACAGACTTTGGTCCAACATGTGCATATTCGCCCAAGAACAAAAGCAAAAGACCTTGAGAATATGCTGGTGGAGGCTGGTAAGATTGTGTCATTATCCACAGTGACAGTACTGTATCATCATGAACTGAAAGGCCACTCTGCCAGGAAGAAGCCATTACTCCAAAAGAAACATATAAAAGCCATATTTTTGTCCTGTGGTCTGACGAAACTGGCCATAATGACCATTGTTACTTTTGGATGAAAAAAGAAACCCTAGAACATCATCCCAACTGTGAAACATGCGGGTGACCACATCATATTGTGGGGTTGTTTTGTTGCAGGAGGAACTGGTGCACTTCACAAAATAGATGGCATCATGAGGAAAGAATATTATGTGGCAATACTGAAGCAACACCTCAAGACATCAGCCAGGAATTTAAAGCTTGGGTGGAAATGGGTCTATAAAATGGACAATAACCTGAAGCATACTGCCAAACTGGTTACAAAGTAGCTTAAGGATAACCAAGTAAATGTGTAACGGTGCGGCGCTGACGGACGTACGCCGAAGCGCCGACCGCAGACATCCGGGTGTGGATCCTCTGTGATCACCGCAGGCAAGGTGGTAGCTGGAGGACCACGCCAGGGAGTGGAGTCTAAGGGGCCCCTGGTCTTCGCCAGAGCCCGCCGCAAAGCGGGATGGACTTGGCTGCGGGACCCCCAGGTCACTACCCCTGACGTGGCTACCTGCGGTGACAGCCGGGGTACAGGACAGGAACACAGGAGAACATAAGCAGGGCAGGTAAAACGTACTCAGGAACACAGCAGGATACAGGAGGGTTAAACGTACATATAGCACCACAGGATACGGCAGGAACTGGACGGGTAACACATCAGGTACAGACCAGGGAACACGGCAGGAACAGGAGAGCAAATACAGGACAGGAACACGGCAGGATACAGGAGACACAGACACGACGGACGGACGGCCAGGAGCTCAGATGACCAAGACACTGGACCAGCATCTCAGGGGTTAAAGGCTCAAACAGCAGACCTGAGATGCTGGCAGGAGCTCAAGATGGGAAGCAGCTGGACACAGCAAAAGACTGCAATGAACTGACCCAGAGTAGAGACAAGAACTTCCTCTTATAGCCAGAGGTCAGGGGTGAAGAGGAAGGTGCACAGAACAGGAAACTATAAATAGGCAGGAAGCTGCCGCGCGCACGCCTTAGGAGGCACAGTGCACAGACAGGACCCAGGAAGCAACAAGACTGAACAGGAAAGGCAAGTACATAGCAGAACAAGGCTGCTGGGACCCTGCACAGGGAGCCCCAGCAGAGACATGGCAGGCACGGACAGGCCGACGGTCCAAGGCAGGGACCGCGGCATGAACCGTGACAGTACCCCCCCCCCTCAAAGCCCCCTCCTCCCCCTCCAAATCACAGAATGGCATTCCACATAGGCCAGGGGCCCGCAACTTCTACGGGGGCAACCCCAAAACCAAGTACAGGCTGTATAATAGCCAGTATAGGGAAAACCTAGAAACGGAGGTGCATGGGAGGAACAAGCGGGGCACTAGGCAAAATGGGAGGGGAACCCAGGGCGGGACCGTAAGCCACGGGGACTCAGAAGGCTCAGGGCGGGACCGTAAGCCACACAACGGACAGACGGATGCTCTGGGCTGGACCATGAGCTAGGCCACACGGATGCTCTGGGCTGGACCATGAGCTAGGCCAAACGGATGCTCTGGGCTGGACCATGAGCTAGGCCAAACGGATGCTCTGGGCTGGACCATGAGCTAGGCCAAACGGATGCTCTGGGCTGGACCATGAGCTAGGCCAAACGGATGCTCTCGCTGGACCATGAGCTAGGCCAAACGGATGCTCTGAGCTGGACCATGAGCTAGGCCAAACGGATGCTCTGGGCGTACCATGAGCTAGGCCAAACGGAAGCTCTGGGCTGGGCCATGAGCTAGGCCAAACGGAAGCTCTGGGCTGGGCCATGAGCTAGGCAACGGGTGCAGACGCTCTAGACGAGGGCAGGGTCACCCAGGCGGGATCCATGGTCAGTTCATACTGTAACGGTGCGGCGCTGACGGACGTACGCCGAAGCGCCGACCGCAGACATCCGGGTGTGGATCCTCTGTGATCACCGCAGGCAAGGTGGTAGCTGGAGGACCACGCCAGGGAGTGGAGTCTAAGGGGCCCCTGGTCTTCGCCAGAGCCCGCCGCAAAGCGGGATGGACTTGGCTGCGGGACCCCCAGGTCACTACCCCTGACGTGGCTCCCTGCGGTGACAGCCGGGGTACAGGACAGGAACATAGGAGAACATAAGCAGGGCAGGTAAAACGTACTCAGGAACACAGCAGGATACATGAGGGTTAAACGTACATATAGCACCACAGGATACGGCAGGAACTGGACGGGTAACACATCAGGTACAGACCAGGGAACACGGCAGGAACAGGAGAGCAAATACAGGACAGGAACACGGCAGGATACAGGAGACACAGACATGACGGACGGACGGCCAGGAGCTCAGATGACCAAGACCCTGGACCAGCATCTCAGGGGTTAAAGGCTCAAACAGCAGACCTGAGATGCTGGCAGGAGCTCAAGATGGGACGCAGCGGGACACAGCAAAAGACTGCAAGGAACTGACCCAGAGTAGAGACAAGACCTTCCTCTTATAGTCAGAGGTCAGGGGTGAAGAGGAAGGTGCACAGAACAGGAAACTATAAATAGGCAGGAAGCTGCCGCGCGCACGCCTTAGGAGGCACAGTGCACAGACAGGACCCAGGAAGCAACAAGACTGAACAGGAAAGGCAAGTACATAGCAGAACACAGGCTGCTGGGACCCCTGCACAGGGAGCCCCAGCAGAGACATGGCAGGCACGGACAGGCCGACGGTCCAAGGCAGGGACCGCGGCATGAACCGTGACAAAATGTTATGGAGTGGTCATCACAAAGCCCTGATCTCAATCCTATTGAAAAGTTATGGGCAAAGCTGAAAATGCAGGTGCGAGCAAAGCAACCTACAGACATGGCTCAGTTACACCAGTTCTGTCAGGAGGATTGGGCCAAAATTCCTACCAACTATTGTGAGAAGCTTGTGGAAGGATATCCAAAACATTTGAACCAAGTCATACAGTTTAAGGCAAAATCTGACAGCAGGATAGGGTTTGTGTGCCCTTTGTGACAAGGGATACATGGAGATCTGCAAAGGAGCTGTAGATGTAAAACAGTAGGGAATTTCTTTTTATCGAAACTCTTAACAAAGATGTTCAATTACTCATTTAGATGCATTAACGTAATTTATGGTTGGGAAGGTGGACCTGCCATTTTAAGCTTTTTTTTTTCCTGCAAGTTTCTATCTTACGAATTGTTCCCCAGTTTGGGTTTAGGTTCAAAAAGCAAATGTAACGGTTACTTTTGCTTGAACAACAGTTCACTAATATATTGTGTTCAGCAGAATTGCTTTAAGTGACAGTGAGAAAAAGGTGTTATCAGCATTAAAGAGTATTCTCATTTAGTACAATCTGCACCTATCTTGAGAATGGGGATCTTTTATCCCCTGTCCTCATTCTAGCCATAGCTCAGTGAACAGCAAGCGGCCCACACATCCATGGGTTTTTTAATCTAACTTTAGTAGGAATTGAAATGACAACTGAGCACATTTACTTGGCTGTACATGGAAGTCTCATAGATGTCCACACCAATAAGCCAGGTATGAAAACGCCACCTCTCCGTTCACGTCGCTAAAACAAGTATGGGTTCTCAAAATAGGTGACGGGTCCATAGATGGGACGGATAGGCCATAAATGTACGAGACAGGGATACTTCAATCTTTTCAAAAATACACCATTTACTACAAATTTGCATACCGTGTTTTTCCAAAGGGTCTTCTATTATTTTCATTTCCAAAAAAGGGCTAGGGCTTATTTATGGGGAAGGGCTTATTTTTTTAACACGACGTTGCAGACACTGCATACTGGGACATTTAGTTCGTTGGCAGCTGCTATGAAACTAAAAGTACCAGCGTGTATATACACACACATGAACCCCATGGTTTTGACTATAGGGTGTGTACTGTGTGTGTGTATATGTGTGTGTATGTATGTGTGTATATATATATATATATATATATATATATATATATATATATATATATATAATATATAAACACAGAGACAGAGACACACACACACACACTAGATAACCTATAGTCATAAACCATGGAGTGTGTGTCTATGCTTTCAGTGCCTTATCTTGAAAGTGTGGCATGCTGGGGAACTACAAGTCACAGTAGCCACACCTTAAGATAAGGGATTGTTTGTGTGATTGTATAAATGTGTGTGTATATGTGTGTGTGTGTAGTGTGTGTTGTGTTGTGTGTGTGTGTGTGTGTGTACATTGAATTTTCACTTACACATTGCACTCTATGGCCTGGGCTGAAGGACTTGCGAGTCATGTGACTAACCTCTCTGTTCCTTCAGCCTGAACACACTGGAGGTTTCCACAAAGGGTGGGTGTTGCTCGGGAACAGCACTGCCCAGGAGACAGGCACCGGGTGACATCACTCAGGAGGCGCTGACTAACTAGGGCTTATTATGGGAGTAGGGCTTATATTTAAAGCCTACTCCAAGAATCTGTGAAAATCAGGCTAGGGCTTGTTTTTAGGGGAGGGCTTAGTTTTGGAAAAACACAGTACTATACTGCACGTGTCTAACTCGAGGTCCGCAGGCCGAACCTGGCTCATCGTATCATTTTACGAGACCTGTGAGAGCCTAGCCACAGAAGGCAGGGATGGACAGAGTCGAATGCTGAAGGATCTGTTCTCCACTTTCCCCATAGGAAGCAGCCAGTGTTTGGCAGAGGCAGCAGTGCCATCTTGGATTTAGAGCTCCTCTGCGCACCTCCACAGTACTCAGTTTAGAAACTCATGGGCGTTACACAACTCTGACAGTTCTACCTATACCTTTCTGCTACTTTTTGGGTACATGAAAATTTGAGGTTCTAAGTGTACATTTATGATCTATGAGAGTCCATCCACCAACGACAAGGTGACCACGCCAGTATGCACCTACATGATGTATTTTAAAATTTGGATGTGCTGATCAGTTTTTATTTCTGGTTAGCAAGTTGATTTGTCTCTAGTTTAGTTTATGTTCATTTTCATCTTGCATTGATTATGAAGAGTTTGCATAAAGATCTTGTGTGATCGCTCAAACAAGCCACTGTGGTGTTGTCAGCAGCACATTCCCTGTTTACATGAGGCAATGTACTGCCGGCAAGTGATTTTTTATTCTCGCATAAAAGATGCAATCAATGACAAATGAGCATATTGTCGTTTGATTGCTGGGCATGTTTATACTGGGCAGTGATCAGGAACCAACTTTGCCAGTAATCACCCCATATAAAAGGCTAATAATAATTGTGTGACCAGATAAAAACAAAACTAGTGAGATTTGAGTGGAAGGTAAAATGGATGTTTTTAAAGCAATTGTATTTAGCAGTCTACTACTTTCTGAAAGGTAGCAGTCTTGTGTTTAAAGCGGATGATAAATTTCCTGGCAAATAAAATATGAGTGCTGTAGTGCAGTCTGGACCATGGGCTCCTCTTAGTGGGTAGTTGGTGAACTGCGGTTACATTTGCTTTTTTAACATCAGTCTATTGCAGCAATTTTCATGTGGTTAAATAAAAAAAAAATGGGAAAATTGATCGGGTGTAGAGAATTCTTCATTGTTAATTCAGTGGTAACTGTGCACTTTTGCAGTAGTAAAATGTGTTAACAAAACTTGTATCTTATTTCAGAGAGATTCCCCTTCCACTTCCAGACAGTCCCCAGCTAATGGTCATAGCAGCATTAACAATTCTATTTCGGTAAGATCAGCAATTACATATACACTCTCGCAAAACAGGGTTGCAAGGAATGTTGTCCTCACTGAATTCTGTATTAACATCTTTGTTTTTAAGTTTACGGATAACCATTGCCATCCTAACATGACTTAAATTTAGTTGGAAACGGTTTTTCTTGGTTTCCTGTATTTTTTTTTCCTTTAACGTTTTGGTAAGTCTTAATTATTTTTTGTTTTGTTTTGTATTTTGAGGTTCCTATTTTTTATTTAAGAGAACACTGTACGCATCACCATAGAACAGACAGATCATATACAGATTTTCAATTCACGAAGATCTTCTGGCCTCACGTAGACAATTAGGCCATGGTCACGAATTTTCTAGTAAATTCCTTTATAGTCTGTTGGCTTGTTCCCACGGTACAAAATATATCCCTCCACTTGTAGTAGACCAAAAAATGAAAAGAAGAAAAAACAAGTGGACTTCGGTCTGGACCAAGAATTTAGTTTCCGCTATCTGAGTTAATGAATTGGTGTGCCCTCTGCTGCTGTGTTACCTGCACATATTCTGCATAACATGAGCCTGGCCTATTATATTAAATTCTTCGTTGATAGTGGGGTTAATTGGAATATGTAAATGTGCGTTAGCTGCACACAGCTCTTTAGACCTTTCTCTGGAACATCTTTAACACAAATTGCTTGCTAGATGACGCAGTGAAAGCTGCTTCGGCAGACACAGCTTTTTAAGCGAAATCCCATATTTATTGTGATCACATCTGTTCTAGTTTAACTACAGATTTGCATGCTGGCCTTCAATTTTTTTTCTATGGTAGCGTAGAAAGTCTTTTTCCTGTGGACGTTCACATTTCAAGATGGCCCTTTTTACGTACGGCTCGAAATGTATAATTTTCCACGGAGAACTATTCTCTAAGATATGAATTTACTTTTTACAATACTATGGGGTAAGTTGTTATGCTACGTACACCAGAAAACTGTCACAGTGTTGCACAGTAATGTAGATGTGTTTGGGGGGAAAAGAGGGTTGCGACTTCTCACTGCTTTTTTTAAAATAGTGGGCAAGGCTTAGCGGGAGAGAGCATAGCTTCCATGCCTGACAGACTTACTATAATTTACACCAGAAATTTTGGTATAAATTGTGGTACCAGTGTATGCCAACGGCCTCTTAATTAATAAAGTTGTTTCATTTTATGGCATAGGAAATGACCAGCTTTAGTAAATTCCTTCCTGTGTCCAGCATAGCTCACATAAGATTAATCTTTTGAACTAAACCTGGATGTTAGAAATATCTTTAAAGGGAATGTGTCATCAAAAAATGAGTCCTTGTTGAAGTTCTATTTTTATTTTGAACACTTTTTTTTTTTCATATCACTTTTGACATTTTTTTTAATAAGTCTTACGTCTTGCAGTTTTCACTTTGGCCACTAGGCCTTGTTTGCACAGAATTAGGGGGACATTTTCCTGCAAGTCTAGCAATGTGGTGTATCTGATTATGTGTGTGCAATGTCCCACCACAGGCCTCTATGTGCGGGAAACAGGGCAGAGACTCGGCCATTGCATGAATTTGCACAGATTCACCATTAATAACAGCAGAATTGATCTTCCAGTGGAACAACACTTCTCCAGTGATGACCATTCTATTGAAGATTTGAAGATTGTGGTTTTAATGGGACATTTTAAGACGCAGAGGGAGAGAAAGGAATGGGAATTTAAATTAATGCAAAAATTTCAAACTCTGCAAAATGGACTAAATATCCATGCCAGCTTTATGTCAAACTATGTGTGAACTGTGATGGCCACAAATCACACCTGAGATCAAAGAGATAAGAGGAAGAATTACTGACCACTCCGTCATGCCTCACAGGTTTCCAGATTGTTTATTTCTTGACCTGTTGTAAATGACTTCTCTCCTTATATTGCATTTTGTTATTTTTATAGATTCTAAGTTTCTTTGAAGGTCCATGTCTTTTGTGTATAAAAAGTCTGTACATTTTCAGTTTCTTGTATAACCTCATGTCTGAAGAAGGGAGCTTGTACTCTCGAAAGCTCACCATCAAATATACTCAGACTCTAAAAGGTATCGCCTGATTTCTTCACTCTTCTACTGCTTTAACAGCAGTCAGGGAGATGCTTTACAGTACCTTCATGCACATAGGAGACGTAAAACTGACTTAGTCCCATTCACTTCTATAGGAGAGTTTTCTAGTCATGCTCTGTGACCTGGGAAGAAATCGGTGTGCAGGGAGGTTAAAGGGTGAACTGTGACTATCTCCTCTCGTGACTGGTGGATCCTGTGTTATCTATTCACACTGGTGTCTCCTTTCAGTTTGACCCGGAGAATCTTTCTGTTGGCTTGACAATTATTCCTTTTTGCTTCTCAAAGATTCAGTGAATCAGAAGTAAATTGAGGATTTGTTACAACCTATAGAGGGCGCAGTGAGCTTTCCAGCTCCTTTCCCATAATGCCTTGTGATATGCAGATGCTTAGTAGTGGGCTAAAAGGCAATCAAAACACTACACACCTTAACTGGAGCTCTCCATAAGGAGAGATGTTCCCCTTCACTCATTGCCTCCCACCAGTCAAGCCAATATCACTCTGCTCTACACTGATGAGGGGCAAAACCCCGAAACGGCGTATGTAGATGAGCAATATTGGCTTGACAATTATTCCTTTTTGCTTCTCAAAGATTCAGTGAATCAGAAGTAAATTGAGGTTTTGTTACAACCTAAAGAGGGCGCAGTGAGCTTTCCAGCTCCTTTCCCATAATGCCTTGTGATATGCAGAACAGGAAGTGTCAGACAATTATTAGGCTTAGTGGCCAAAGTGAAAACTGCAGGACTTAAGAATTAATATTGAAAGTGATATGAAAAAAAAAATTAAAATAACCAAACATTCTTAAATGTGTTGAACATAAAAATGAGTTAAGCAATGAGTCATTTTTGATGACACATTCCCTTTAAAGCGAACCTATCAAATTTAATTCTGCTACCCTAAGCTCTTTGTTGTGCAGCTTAAATTATTTGCAGCGGGATTTTAGACTAAAAAGAAGCGTACATCCTAAAAAAGAAAAAAAGTTCTGTGGACATCCACACGCAGTCAGTGATTTGACATTTTACCCTGTATAGACACTGATCAAGGGAAATCCAAAGCTGTCAATCACCGTATGTGGGCGGGGTAAACAGGACTTCCACTATCAGGATTTAATCTGCTTTTTACTCTGAAATCCTGCTTCAAATCATATAAACCTATATGTCGCAGAGCTCTATAACAGCCTGCTCTCCAGAAGAGTAGCAGAAACCACCAGGCAGGTTTACTTTAAGATACCTGAAGAGTGTGTTTATCCAGTGTACAAATTGAAGTAATGATCCAATTGTTGCTTTTGAAGTAATTTATGGCCTTAAAAGTATGACTCTCCATCCGTTTTAATTTCCACAGTTCTTTCCTGTAACTGTCAGGTCTGTCTATACACAAGCATTGACTGAACACCACACCTGCTATTATTTTACCAATGCATTTGTGTTGAAGATGCTGATTAATTTTTCTTTTATTTTGCTAAGCATCATTCCTATGCTTAAAACTTTTGGCTTCCTTAAGCTTCAGCTAAACATCTTGAGCTTGATTTTATTATATGTTTAAGCTTTATTTATTACACTTACATTTAAATTGCTAATGATTTGTTATAAAAAAAAGAACAATTTGTTAATAAGATGCAAATGTCTTCTTCTGGGTTGACTTTGTTCTGCAGGACATACCATCAACAACTCAGTCAAAAGGACGACAGGTGAATAGATTTTCTTTTTGTGATTTGTTGGTCGATCCATGTTCATTTTGCCATCATGATTATTAATGTTGAATCCCATCTATCATTAATCTCACTGTACGTTTTCTCAGAAAGCTGTGTTTCATAAGACAGGTATTTTTGTTCATGCTTATAAGGCGGCATTAGAAGTAGAGATTAGGGAATAATATTATTAGAAAAGAAAATTTGTGAAGACATAACCTTGAGATTTGGAAAACAACCACCCATGTGCTTTACTATAACCATAGCAATTGCTGTGGGGCCCTTAGATTGAGGGAGCCCACTCAGATACAAGAACATTGTTCTTGGTGGTTGGTGGTTTTCTGCTCTCCAGCTCTACTATGTGGGTTCCCTGATATAGGGCGCTATTATTTATTTGTTTAATTATTACTTATGCTCTTGTTTTAGTTTATTGTCTTAAGGTGGTAGGAATCCATCTCATTTTGCTTTGGGGCCCTATGAATTCTAGTTACAACCCTGCAACCACCACAGTCCTAGAGTGCCAGGAGTAGCACTGGAAATATGTCCTCTGATCTTCAGCTCAGAGTAGAACAGTTTCCCACACTATCATTGGTAGAGTGATGTTGAAGGGAACCCATGACATCTCCTGACATGTCTATTTTGGTGAATACTGGGTTTTTCCATGAAGTAACAATATAAAGCATGTTTGTTTAGAACGGTGTTGTGCTTTTTCTTTGTTCTAGAAATCTGTCATAAAATAGTCAATTGGGTGTTGCCATTTCAGTTGTGAAAATGGTGTGTCCCCACACATACTGATTCAGTCAGCACGTATTGGTTAGTGTCAGACTGTGCAAGGATATATCCCTAATAGGAAAAACCCAGTTGACAATTTATCAATACAAGTCTATAGGGAATACCAGAAAAACATCACCGCATAAAGATCTAAGGAAAGATGCTCCAGGATGGTTATTTCATAGGTGATATAATTATATATTAAGGCAGACAGGTCAGTAAAGGCCGTAAGTCCTCTTTAAATTGGCCAGGGTTGTTCTTTAATTTTGGAGAAATGACTAAAGATTATCCCAACATTCTAAGATACCCCACCAAAAAGTATGTGCTTCTAGTGCTTCCTTACTTACTTTGTTAAACTGGCCAGGATTATATCTAGTAGTTGTTCAAAATGCATAAAAAAAAATCCCAGGGTAGCCCATCTATTCCTTGATATAAGTGCCCTATACTCCCTTTGAGCTAAGAAACTGAGTTTAGCTGAGAAATAGTAAATAAAGAAATCGTGAGAACCTATTATATAGCTTTGAGTAAGATTAATATAGTTGTCCAAAAATGTAAAAAAAAAACAAAAACTACTACTCTTCTGTTAAATCCTCTGCCGCTCCAACACTGCTCCATTGGTGGTCCCCGCTGCTTTTTGTTTGCTTTACTGAAGTGATGACCTCATTGACCTCCATGTGACCACTAAGGCTAGTGATTGGCTGCAGTGTTCACTTAGATCTACATGATATCATTGCTTCAGCAAAGTAATCAAAGAATAGCAGCGAGCACTAGAGCTGGAGGATTTAGCAAGCGGGTAATGCTTATGTCCATTTTATTTTAATATATAAACTGCTGTAAGACCATTTTTAAACTGAAGGACAACTATTAAGTGTCCCACTTTCTATGTTATAGGTTGCGATACATAGTTTACTTTGCATATATTGTAATTTACAAGGATAGCTGCAAGATATCCTCGAACTTTTCAACAATTCAGTCTCATGTTTATGGGACTTTGCCACATTTGACATTTATTACTTATCAACAAGATAGACAATAAACATCTCACCCCTGATTAACAGAACGGGGATTTGGCACTCCCATTTCTCTTCACTGTGGTGAAGAATAGTCACAGTCCACTGCTTGGATGTATCTGTCACCCCCATAGACAGAATAGAGCAGCAGGTTGATGCTTAACCACTGCTCCATTCAGACACTATCTCACTGCATGAATTTTTGGAAAACCCCTCTAAGATGGTCACTTTTGAGGCTTAGCTGTAGTGTTGAGGAACTTGTTAAATAGCACTACTTTTTGTGAAACAATTAAGTCAAGGGTTCAAGGCTTTCTTAATTATCAGTATGGATCATATGTCTGTTCTCTTTGCATGCTTCGCACTGCAAATTCTTCTTTGTGTGGGCTAGCAGCCATTTCTTATCTCTTCATATATTAGTTTATCCTGTTTTTCTATTGGTTCTATTAATGCCCCAATTTAAATTTTAATGGCTGGAAAATAAACATGTGTACTGTTTTTTCTAGATATATGTAAGAGCACAATTCGAATACGATCCAGCAAAGGATGATCTAATACCTTGTAAAGAAGCTGGCATCAGGTTTAGAGTTGGTGACATTATTCAAATTATTAGTAAAGATGATCACAACTGGTGGCAAGGCAAACTAGAAAATGCAAAAAATGGTACTGCTGGTCTCATTCCATCGCCTGAGCTACAGGAATGGTAAGTGATTAAATGTATGGTCAAACTACTAATAAAGATGTTAATGAAATCTTCTGTTAATATCTGAAGTATGAAGATATGTTAAAAATTAACTTTCTAATTTCCATACTGAAAATCTATTATAGGCTCCATTCACATCTTGTTTTTCATCCCCATTCGTAGTATTAGTGAGGATATTGTGAAAATTTTATTCCAACAGATACCGTAGCAGGGCTGTGACGAGGCCATAGCATTCTATTGAACTACATGGTAGATCCTGCTTTTGTTTCTGATGCATAAATGGTACATGTTCAGTAGACAAGGCAAACATAACACATACCGTTTCTGCATTTGGAAGCAAATGGTGGTCCAATATACGACAGATATCACTTAGGCTGTGTTCACACGGCTTATTTGCGCCAGGGGGCCGGCACCTCGCCGGCCCATAGACTTTCATTACCAGCGGCGCGTATACGCCGCTAGTAATTCACACGTCACTTATCTCCCGCCGCGGCGTATTCACCCAGCAGGGAGAGGAGACGTAATCCATAGTTCTCTATTAGAACTGTGGATTACCGTAATGACTTGGACGTATTCCAGCCGTAATTCGCGCACTCCGGCGCATAATTACGGACTGAAATACGTCCCATTTTAAGCAGTGTGGAAATTGACCTCTGGTGCGGATTTTAAATCCACAGCATGTTCATTTATGTTGCCGATTATGCAAGCCTGCAATAACATCTAATCGTTGTGAATTTTTGCGGAAAGGCTGCAGATCCATAGCAGATTTTTAATTCAGCATTAAAATCCACTCAAATTGGTGTGGATTTACCCGTGGAAATGCTGTGAGTTTTGCAATGCTTCAATTCTGCTCAATTTTAATTTAGTGTGAATATACTTTTATGATTAACATTGTGCATTGAAATCAGTTTTCACCCTAGCGATGCCCCGCAGCGCTGTAGAGTATTGTATCATAGAGATTTTTTGTTTTTTCATAAAAGCAATGCTATTCAACACAGAGCTATAACCCGACTGTTTTTATAAGGTCTCGTCTACACTGCACTGGTTTTTGGTCAGATTTTCAAGCACATTCAGTGCTTAGAATCCACAAAAATATGACTATTACCAGTGCCTTTAGACCGCAATAGAAAATCTGAGCTGTAGACTACACAGTCCAGATTTTCTATTGTCTGATTTCAAAACCAACGGCCTAAAAAAAAAACACCTTTGAGCTGCACTAAAATCCGCTGTAATACGGCAGATTATAGAACATGTTCCAAGTACTAGCGCCAGCCGAAAACTGACCGCAGAAACCGCGGTAACACAATGTTAAAATACCCTCGGATTCTAAAGCAGAATCCGACGGCATTTTACCATTGTCGTGTAGACACAGCCTTACAAAAATTGGATAGTAACTTGTAAATATTGCGGCAAATCTTTGACCATGGGTTTGTCAAGATGTGAACGTACTCCTTTAAAGGGGTTGTCTCTCTCCATTAATTCCTCTTACCTTAGTCCTGTTTTCTTGGTTTTATTTTGAATTCAGGGGCGTCTTTACTGGCTTCTACTAGGCTGCAGTAGAAGCCAGGTCTGTAGCTATGGCAACCAGTGCTGGCAGCCTATCAGGATAGATCAAACAGGTCTGTAGCTATAGCGACCTGAGGATCTGATGCAGCCCATACAAGAGGGGATATCTAGGAATAGGTAGGACACTGTTAATGGACATATACTGCAAAGTGACTTGTTTTTGAAAGATCTTTAACATAAAAAGCAATCCTTGAAGTGAGAAAACCCCTTTAACTCTTTGCACTTAAATAAAGTATATTGATATTTTAAAATGATTATGGTGGCGAACATGTCAAAGAACTATATAAATTGAGACGTATGTACAATGAGATACTGAAACCCCTTTTGCATGCCTGCAAAACAAAGCTGTCTTAAGCAGGTATCCTGTCAGTATAGACTTTATGTAATGGACACAAAAACGTGGTTGACCATGCTTTTGTGTCCAGCCCTCAAAATGTGGAACTACTTGACGTAGTCCAGAGGAGACTCTTGTTTTTCTGCCGCTGCCCACTGCATATGGTAGCATTATCAAGGTATCTGATACCCGAGTCAAAACCCAAAACATGATATGGGGCCATAGTGAAGTATTTTTGCTAAATGTTTATACTGCAATTTACCTTAGCTAAGTGATATATTAATGATTCGCAAGAGGCTCTTTACGCATTGTCAGTTTGTTGGATTCTTTTACATACCTGCCTTTATATTACCCTTTTCAAATTATTGTCAACTGAAATAAGCCCTGGTTTTATGACTGTGTTTACAATGCAGTTGCGTGGTAAATATTCATCTGTTAGGGCAGATTTACTTTTATGATGGTCTAACTGCTGTATTTCCCAGGTCTCCTGGGAAACCGGGTAAAACTAATTTTAAGGCACAAAATATACTGTTGTCCTTTGAAAACAGCAAGATAATGGCATTTGTGCAATTTACATTTAAAGTGCATAGATTGTGAAATAGCAGCTTATTTATATTGTTTAACACCGTTAAGTTGTTACAACTACGATATAAATTGTTACATAAATATTCCCTTTGTGCACCGAAACAGCACTGAACAACGTCTTCATATAGCATAACACGTAATTAAAATCTCTATAAATCGTTCACCAGTAGCCAGAGGGTTGGTTTAAGTAAAGGGTTGCTATTCTGTTGAAAATATCTATATAAGCCACACATACATACACTACTCTTAGGCTATGTTCACACGGCTTAAAATGTGACGTTTCTCGCCCCGTATTTCGCGCTGTACTGCGCAAAATACGGGGCAAGATACGTCCCAGTCATTACGGTAATCCACAGTTCTCATAGAGAACTATGGATTACGTTTCCTCTAGCTGCTCGCACAATACGGCGAGCGGGGAGAGAAGTGACATGTCAATTATTCACGGCGTATACGCGCCGAGAATAATGAATGTCTATGGGGCCGGCGGCTGCCGCCACCTTACACATGGCGTGATTGTGGGGCGAAATATGTCCCCGCAATTACACCATGTGAGCATAGCCTTAAAAATTTAGGAATATTTGATGAAATTTCAGGATGAACATAACATTTCTTGAACATTTTTTTAACTAAATAAGACGGTCTCTTAAAGGAGTTGTCTCATTACAAGCTTTCAGCCTACTTCAATGTGTCTGGCAGCAAAGGATTTTTGAATTCAGGGGCGTGCTTCTTGTCTGCCTCTCCTCCTCCCTCTTCCCCCCCTCCCCTCAGTGCACAGAAAGCTCTCCTCCATAACTTCTATACAGCAGGGGGAGGGCGAGGGCATTTGCTGCCAGAGTTAACCCTGTGTGTGCCTGCCTAGATATGCTGTAGGCTGCTCACTGCTAGATCAGCTGCACTGTCAGCTCCACAGAGTCAGGAGACAGGAGAGGGCTGATCTATGAGTGTGGAGAGATCTGTGAAGCTGTGTATGCTAATAACAGAGCAGGGGAGATGCAAGTGTTTATATACCCCCTGCTTAGCATACAAATCTCCATCTCAAGCAACAACAAACAAACCCTGTCAGAACAGACACAGGGCAGCTGTGAAGTGTTACTATAATCACGATGTGTCACTAATACAGCAGAGCAGGGAGGGATATGAACCGATCATATGCTCCCCTGATCTGTTCTATTAGTATAGTCAGAGCTCCACAGACACATCATGATTATAGTAACACACTTCACTGTTGTCACATCTACTGACTACAGATCAGCCTCATCTCTGCTCTCCTCAATCTGTGTAGAGAGCAGGAGGGAGCAGGCACACACAGGGTTAATCCAACTACACAGACACAGAAGCCAGAGCCCTCCCTTCCCTACAGAAGCATACTGTGCAGGAGGGGCTCTGTGCTCTGACCTGTATTCAGAGGCTGATGAGTCATCAGCACTGACAGCCAGTGAGATAAAGATCAACAGGTCTGTTGCAATAGGGATTTCAGGAGCTGATGCACTCCTACTACTAGGGATAACTCAAAATCAGTAGGACATTTGTAATGAACATATATTGCAAAGCTGCTTGTTTTTTAAAGCTCTTTTAATTAAAACCCAATCATTGTAGCGAGACAACCCCTTTAACTTTAGAATGCACATGTCCAACTGTTCAGTACTTTTCGGATAACTCGCTGATCTCGAACAAAGAGCTTAAAGGTGTTGTCTCGCTACAAGGATTGCTTTTTATGTTACAGGTCTTACAAAAATAAGTCACTTTGCAATATGTGTCAATATTTCCTACCTAATCTCAGATATCCCCTTTTGTATGGGCTGCATCAGCTCCTCAGGTCGCCATAGCTACAGACCTGTTCAATCTCTCCTGATAGGCTGTCAGGACTGGTTGCTATAGCTACAGACCTGGCTTCTACTGCAACCTAGTAGACGCCAGTAAACACGCCCCTGAATTCAAAATGAAACCAAGAAAATGGACTGAGGTGAGATTAATCAATGTAGTGAGACAACCCTTTAATGGCAAAATTCACAACAGGTGTTTAATCCCTTAATCACCCATTACATATTGGGCATCAATTTTGAGTTTGGTCCTCCTCATCATGCTGTTCATATTTGGACATCATGAGACCAAGACAACCCCTTATAACTGATCAACACTATCTCACCATTGCGAAGCTTTAAGCAGGATGCTGACAGATGGAAGTAGCCACTGAGCTTATAGTGTCACAGTGTGTCATCAGCAGATTGCAAGAGAGATGCAGAGAGACTGGAGGAGTCACAGGAAGGCAAAGTGGTGGACATGCTTTGGCTGCATCACACACTGATGACCGCTTCATTGTAAACAATGCCTTGCGGAACTGGATGATAAATGCTTCACAATTCCAGGCACGTTTAAGGGAGGTGAGAGGCAACTGTGTCACGCCAGACCATTCATAAGCATTTACATCAGTGAGGTATGCATGCTAGATGACAGACAAGGATACCTGACCTGACTGATGCATAGAGCTCTCCTTGATGTCTCCAGCATCGTTGGCCGTCAGCATTTAAGCTCAGAGTGAATAGACTCTCATCACTGAACAGTATTGAGGACCACTGGTCCCTGATCCAGTGTAGATGCTTTCTGACCCAGAAAAAACAGACAGATGCCTTGTGTGGTCAGATATCCATGCCAGTCGTCTAGAATACGGACCACACTGATGTGAATGGTTATGAATGGTCTGACGTGACACCTGGATGCCTCTCACCTGTCTTAAACGTGCCTGGAGTTGTGCGGCATTCACAATCACTGCACACGAGAACAATTGCCAATATTTATACAAGACTGAGTTTTATATATAAAAGGAAGTGCACTTGTCCAAAATGATGACAATACAAAACACACATCTAAGGTCACTATGGCGTTTCTGAAGAAGAACAGGGTGAAAGTGATTCAGAGGCCATGTCTCCTTTTCTAAACCCAATGGAATACCTATAAGGAATTCTGCAAAAATAAAAAAGCAGCACTCTTAAAAAGGGAAAATGAACTTTGGGTGCCTGCAGTGAAAAGCTTAGATGGAACAGCTCTTTTCATAAAAAAAAAAAAATCCCTAGCACTGCACAGAAGATAATCCAAGGTGCAACAGTAGTTTATTTCTCCATACCAGAAAATACTTCAACGTTTCTGCGCCCCTGGGCTGGGACGCTGGGTAGGCAGCGGTAGGCGATGGCCTAGGGCGCCTCCTCTGCCTGTCACATGGAGGGGGGGGGGGGAGCACACACATTACTCTAAAACAGTCCTTCATTGATTTATAAAGTTGTGGCTGCTTGACTGCAACGCTGTTATCGGCGGCTGCTGCTTGACCCGCCTCTTACTCCGCTGCGTGCCGCCGTCTTCTGCGGAGCACATGACCACAGGCACCGCGCAGCTACGTGCCTCAGTTCTGTCCTCTGAGCGCCCGCATGTTTCTCCTTTGTAGCCGCCGCTGTCACACAGGAGAAAAATGCGGGCGCTCGCGGACAGAACTGAGGCACGTAGCTGCGCGGCCCCTGTGTTCATGTGCTCCGCAGAAGACGGCGCCGCACAGCGGAGTAAGGGCATGTCCCCACTGCACGGGTTTTCGGACGGTTTTTCAGCCGGTTTGCGGTTTTTCAGACCGCCTGAAAAACCAGCCTAAACTGAGCACAATTGTGCTCTATAGAAAACCCGTGCAGCATTCCCCACTGCAAGGGTTTTCCGCCCGGCGGTTTTGTCGCCGGCGGACCGGCGACAAAACACTGAACATGTGCATCTCAATGGGAGGGGAGAGGGCTGTTCTCCGCTCATCACGGAAAAAAGCCGCCCCCCCCCCACCCACGGCCGTGGGGACGGCCGCAAAACCGGACAAATACCGGCCGGCAAACCGGACGGTATTTGTCCACTGCCGTATAAACGCCCCCTAAAGGGCGAGCCGAGCAGCAGCAGCCGACGATAACAGCGCTGCAGTAAGGCAGCTACAACTTTATAAATCGATGAAGGACTGTTATACAGTAAATGTAGTTACTTAGTGACTGACTGGCCAACTCTTCAAAATAGTGGACCATAGCCCATTTAGCCCTGCCTGCCTATATCTAACCCCTATAGCCCTGCCTGCCTGTATCTAACCCCTATAGCCCTGCCTGCCTATATCTAATCCCTATAGCCCTACCTGCCTATATCTAACACCTATAGCCCTGCCGCCATATACTATCCCCTATACCCTGCCTGCCTATATACTATCCCCTATACCCCCCTCCTATATAGCTATCCCCTATACCCCCGCCTACCTATAAGCTATCCCCAAGCCTCCGCCATATATCACCCCTATGTCCTCCCTGCTATATACACCCCCTATACCCTGCCTGCCTATATATCTCCCCCCATACCCTGCCCCCCTATATTCTACCCCCAACCCTGCTCCATAATCTATCCCCTATCCCCCTCCCTGCCTAACTATCCCCTAACCCCTGCCGCCTATACTATCCCCTATACCCCTGCCGCCTAATCTTCCCCATAGCCCTGCCTGCCTATATCTATCCCCTATAGCCCTGCCTGCCTATATCTATCCCCTATAGCCCTGCATGCCTATATCTACCCCCCTAACCCCCTGCCCCTATATTATGCCCCATGCCCTGCCTGTCCATATATAGCCCCTATAGCCCTGCCTGTCCATATATAGCCCTACCTGCCTATATCTAGCCTCTATAGCCTTGCCTGCCTAGATAAGGCCCCTATAGCCCTGCTGCCATATATATAGGGGCCCCCTATAGCCCTCCTCCTATATCTAGCTCCTATATCCTCCCTGCCTAAAATATAGGCCCCCTATACCCCGCCTGCCTATATCTATCTCCTGCATCCTGCATGAATGTATACAAAATTTCTTACTGTATCCAGAACTTTACAACAACGCAAAGCTCGTTTGTATCGCGCCATGAAACACCCACGCCATGGGTGATTTTGGGAAAAAACTCCTCCCCCTCAGACCACGTCAAGACAGCGCCCCTCTCTAAGTCTCAGGGCAGCGTAAACAAGCTCTGCGTTTTGTACATTCGAACATAAGAATTTTTGTAATGTTCATGCAGAGACGCAGTGACTATTATCGTATCAAGGTTTTTACCTCTATTATATATTGAAAAACATGTTTTAATTTCCCCTGAGAATTAATGAGTGATTAATAAGTTGAATCAATGATATAAAAAATTTTGGATAAAAAGGACTGTCTACTTTTTTTTTCATGACGGCCCAACTGACCCCTGAAACTGGTGATCGGGTGGTTGATATTGGCATAGTGTACGTTTAAGCAGCCCATATGTGGTGAAAAGTGGGGTTTTTTTTCAGTCACTATGGGGTGGTGAAATGTGGCGTGGTTTGGTATTATTCAGTCCATGTGGTTGTTATATGCAGTCATAATGTTGCGGAATTTTTTTTTCTTTTTTATAGCAGGCCTTAATTTTGGTCTTTTAAATGGTCTTTTCTAACTAAATTTTGATTTATTTTTTCCTTGTAATCGGTAAATGTATGGGATATTTCATAACAACAATTCAATAAATACATCCCAATAGCCTCCACCCACTCCACGTTTGTGTGTGGAACGTTTTGTTTTTTTTCCCCTTATTCTACCTAGCTGGGGAGGGCACAAGTTAGGGCCATATTTAATTTTTAATTTTTTAGGGGGGGGGGTTCACCATCGGTCGTACTTGCCTATGGCACCAAAATGCCTTGCCCCGGACCTGCTGTTCCCTCAGAGATTTCAAGCGCTAAAAGAGGTTGTTCTTCAAAAATTAAAGAAGATAGATGTTGCAACATGTCACCAACTTATTCATTCCATGCTTAGAAGACTTTGTATGAACTCCATGATTTTTAAGGACCGCACCAAGTGCTACATGGAGTAGTTTTTGATGTAAGGTGTATTCATTTTTGCATCAACTAATCTGAGCAAAACTGAAGATTTTGTAAACAAAGTTACAATATCTCACAAAAGTGAGTACACCCCTCACATTGTTATAAATATTGTATCCTATCTTTTCATGGCACAACACTGAAGATATGAAACTTTGAAACCATGTAAATTAGTCAGTGCCCAGCTTGTTTAACCATGTGAATTTGGTGTGCCCTCAAAGTAATATAACACGCAGCCATCAATGTCTAAAGCACTGGCAATAAAAGTGAATACAACCCAAAGTGAAAATGTAAACATTGTGCCCAATTTATCTATTTCCCTCTACAATTCAATGTGACTTGGTAGTTATAAAGGTATGAATGTGGAGCAGGTGTGTTAAATTTGATGTTTTCGCTCTCGCACGCGGTCATACTGGTCACTGGATTTTCAGCATGGCACCTATGGCAAAAAACTGTCTAGGGTCTGAAAAAACAATTGTTTTTTCAACATAAAAAATGGGCCAAGGCCCAAGAAGATTGCCAACATCCTAAAACCAAAATGCAGCATGGTGGCCAAGATCATGCAAAATATTTAACAGACAGGCCAAGGGCATCAAAAAAGTTGAGTGCATTGCTCACATCATATCGAGAGATTTTCTTTTTAAAAAAGACATTTTAGTACTACATAAAGGAAATATGAGTGGCACAACCCGCATCAGATTTGGGCCCCGCAAGGCCTCATCCCAAAAAGGGAAACTTACAAACAGTTTGCGAAGAAACCAAAAACTAAGGACATTTATTAATCGGAACAATGTCCTGTTACCTTTATGAGACCAAGATAAACTTATTTGGTTCAAATGGTTTTTTTAAGGGTGGGGGGGCAGTAAACCCGCTAAAGTACAAAGACAAATTTTGGGGTTTTTGCCTACATTTTTAAACAAAATGGGGGGGATTGTCATGGTTTGGGGCTGCATGATAACCCGCCGACTGGGGAGCTACAGTTTTATTGAAAGGGGAACCCTGAATGCCAATATCTACTGTGACATACTAAGGGAGAGGCAAATCCCCCTTTCCCCTTTATAAACTGGGGGGTGCCGGGGCAATATTCCAGCATAACAACCCCAAGCACACCCCCCAAAACAAAAACTTCTTTGCTAAAGAAAAAAGAAAATAAAAGGGATTTGGAAAGGGCCCAGCAAAAGTCCCCCATACCAAAAATGTAAAAGGGGGCTGGATGCCCTTTTTAGAGGGGTAATTATATAACAATTAAATGACCAGGGTACTGGAAAGGGTCCGTTGATCCAGTGATTTAAACCCGATTGCCAGATTGGAGTTGGGAAGGAATTTTTTCTCAAAAATTAGACCAAATGGCTTCTACCTCATGGGCTATGGCCTTCCTCTGGATTAACACTTTTAAAGGAAGAGGGAAAAAAATGGGGGCCACAAAAAAATATTTACATTTTGGGGACAAATTTTTTCCATTTTCACTTTGAGGGGTTTTAAAATCACTTTTGTTGCCAAATTTTTTTTAAAACAATTTTTGGCTGTTTTTGGATATTTTTTAGGGGGGACACCAAATTTACACTTTTTTTTTTACAAGCTTTTTACACTGAGTACTTTACATTGTTTAAAGTGTTTATATCTTTAGTGTTGTCCCAAAGAAAAATATAATACAACCCTTACAACCTCAATTCCAAAAAGTTGGGACAAATAAACAAATTTTTGAATAAAAAAAGAATGAAAAGATGTTGGGGGTGCCAACATCTTAAAAAATTTTATTTAAATAGAACACAAATTTACAGATTTAAAAAGTTTAAAACTGGGGAAAATTATATTTTTAATTTAAAAAATATGTTTTAAAATTTTTAGGCGCAACAAATCCCCAAAAAAATTGGTTTCCATTTCGTTTTTTTCCAAAGTGTGGGATCCCCCCCCCCCCTTTTTTTTCTTACAACCGCAAAAAATGTCTGGGGGCAGAGGAGACAAGTTTTTTTCCAAATTTTAAAAAAAGGAAAAGGGTCTCCCATTTTATGTCCCAATACAGGCCCTAAATGTTTTAAAACGTCTTGAAACCTTCTTTGTCGCCCTTTCCTCTTTATGAAGCCCCAAATGTTCTCTGTAGGTTAAAAAATCTGGATGCAGGCGGGCCCTTTCAGTACCCTGATCCTTCTCCTACCAAAACCCCTGATGTTGTGGAAAAGGGTGCAGAATGGGTCTGGGATAAAACTTGTTGAAAAAAGCAGGGGCTTTCCCGAAGGGGTTACGTCAGGGGGGAAACATATGTTTTTTCTAGAAGCTGAACATAGCCCCTTTTGCTTTTTAAAGGTCCTTTTCCCGACATGCAAGCTGCCAAAAAACCCCAAGCACTCAAGCAACCCCAAACCATCAGTGATGCAGGGGCTGAACGGGGGCGTTGATAACAACTTGGGTTGTCCCCCTTTTCCCCCTCTTCCCGGGTGAAAAATGGCGTCCACTGTTCCCCTTTAAAAAAACCAAATCGTGACTCATCTGACCACAAAAGCAGTTTTCCCTTTTTCCCCACTCCATTTTAAATTACCCCTGGCCCCTTTAAACGGGTGAGCCCTTTTGGGAGGCCCTTGCTTAGAAAAAGGGGCCCCCCCCCCCCCCCCCCTCTTTGCACTGGAGAGTTTTTAGCCGGGGAACCCGGGGTGACACAGTTGGGATTTGTTTTTCACTGACAATTCTTTTTTGGAAGGATTCCTGAGCCCATTCCCGTTTTTTTCCTTTACATTTGGGATTCCCTGTTTTAAGGGACAGTTAAAGGTTAAGGGCCCCCGGGGATCAAGAGCCCCCCATAGGTTTTACACCTTAAACCCTTTGGCGAATTCACACCCGGGTTTTTTCAAAAACGTAAATTTAAAATCGGATTGCCGATCGGAAGTACGTTCTGAAATTTAATGAAAAAACATTTTTTAAATAAGTTTCCACTAAGGGATGGCACTTTTTTGGAAATGATTTCCCCCGATTTCCCACCCCTTTTATTTTAGGTTTTTGAATTTCCCTCCCCGAAATAATTCACATGCACATTGTTTTTTCCCCGGCCGTTTGCGGCTGCCAAACCCCAATCGAACACAACATATTTTCCCCCTTAAAAACAATGGGAAAAAAAGGGCCCGTTAAATTGTTTTAACTGATTTCACCAACGGAAATTTTTTTTGGGCCCTAAATACGGGTGCAAATCCGTTTCGAAATAAGGGCCCTGTGAACGAGGCCTTTAAAGCACAGGGTTGTTCCCGATTCCTGAATTTTTTTGATTTTATTAATGGGGTTTACCCATGATAACTTTAAAGTCTTTTGCTATTTTTTTTGCTGGGGAAAAACCCCTCCTGGGAAATTGCTGCACTTTTCTTTCTGTGCAAAAAATGGTGGAATTGGGGGATCCCCTTAAAATCCCTGGCTTTTAGAAGACCACGACACTGATTTGCTCTTTTTATACCCAATCAATTTTTGCCAACCCTAATATGTTGATTGGCCTTTAGCTGTTTGTTTTAAACTCAATGGGAATTTTTCCAGCCACCCTTTTAAATAAATTGTCCCAACTTTTTTGGCATTTGTAGACACAGAAATTTTGAATCCACATATTTTTCCTTTCAAATGTTACATTTACTCAGATTAAACTTTTGATCTGTCATCTATGTTCTATTCTGAATAAAATATTAGATGTTGGCACCTCCACGTCATTGCATTCAGTTTTCAGGGCTGTGGAGTCGGTAAGCCAAAGCTCCGACTCCTCAATTTTCCTGACTCCGACTCCGACTCCTGGGTCCTCAATTTGCCTGACACTGACTCCGGTTCCCACTCCCTCATACTCGGCACATGTTTAAGTGATAACTTTACTGTAGTAAAATGCTAACATCAGGCTTTTTATCACCTTATGATACAATAATCAATCTATTTAGGTAGAACATACACTGACAAGCAAAAAAGTAACAATGTTTTGAACTTTTGACTTTCAGGCTCCATATCTCACCATCCACTACAAGCTTTGTACATGAGGCCATCATCATTTTATAGACAATCATCTTACCTATCATATACATCTATTTTTTATTATTAGCATCTGCTTAGTTCTGAAGATTCTTGTCATGTGACTACATGGTTACTTTTTTGCTCCTAAAAATCTTAATTTTGCTTTCAGCTCTGCCTGAATCCTTCTGGATCCTTCTGGGCTCTGGGATCAGATTCAAGCATGACTTGACCAAAATCTGATCCCAGGACTCTTCTACACGAATACAGCTTTTTCTTCATCTCTAATGGTACGCTCACACAGTATATTGCGGCGCGTACAGTACGCGCCGCAGTACACAGTGTTTCCGGAGCTCGCGGTGATCAGCACGTTCTCACGAGGTGCGGGGGAGCCAGCATTACTCGAGTGTATGAAGTAACTCATCTTGTAGAACACTCACATAGAGCTCAGCAATGAGGTCACCATCGATCCTGGTCAAGTATCCAACATCTTTGGCTGTGAAACCTCCCCATATCCTCAGGCTTCTTCCACCGAACCTGACAGTTCTTCCAGCTTCTCGATCCATTAGCCCCCTTCTCCTTTGATCTTCCTATTTGCCCCCATCAGAGCCCGGTCTATTGACTTTTATCTCATCGCTCTAAATCATCTGTTTCCAATCTTCCATTTTTCGTACTTTTTGGTAAACTTGAGCCGACGCTTCTTATGATGAGATTGAAGTCGCGGCTTCTTCCCATATTTTCAGGCCATCATTCCAGACCTGTGTAATGCGTGTTGCCCGGTGCTATTAGTGAATGTGAGAACAGGTTGTCTTTTGTCCCACCACCAGGAGCAAAACAGTAACAAGGGCAGTTACATGAGAAGAATCTGTAGAACTCAGTGCTAAATAGTTGAAGGTAAAAAGTTATGTATGACAGCCAAGATGTTTGGTCTAAAAAATTGAGGGGGTTCTCATGTTGAAAGCTGTCATGGATGGAGAGATAGGGAGCCTGAAAGTCACAAGTCCAAAACATTGTTACATTTTGCTTTTTGATTAAAATATATTATAGGCTATGACTTTCGAACACAAAAACTTTAATAAATTGCAAAAAATGAAGTCAAAATTTTGGCTGAAATCTGTTTGCTATGGGAGCAGAATCTTTTCCCCTTTTGGCAGTGCTTTGCCTGCTCCATGTCAATCAATTACACTCCTCATGTGATGAGGCTGAAGATATGGGAGAAAGTAGCAATTTTTTGCTCTTTGCACTGCATTGAACTAACTGGACCAATTTATTATATATTTTAGGAGTCGGAGACGGTCCATTTTTTACCGACTCCAACTCCGACTCCTGCAAAATGGGCACCGACTCCGACTCCACAGCCCTGGTTTTTATTCACAATTTGTTTAGTGTCCCAACTTTTTGGGAATTGAGGTTGTACAAAAACATGAGGGGTGTACTGACGTTTGTCAGATACTGTATCTTATTAACCTTACATTAATGTTATGGGTTAAAAAAATGTTCCGTGAAGCTCAGTCTTATCACAATTTTGGCAATCTTCTTTTTGATCAGTGAAATATTTATGTACATCATACCTCCAAAGGGAGTGCACTCATTTACAATGAACACTGTGTGTCTATATATATTATACTCTCTTGACTTCGATTGATAAGGATGCTACTTTTTATGTTTGCATGTATTAACATTAATGTGTTTTTGTCCATGTTTTAGGCGTGTTGCCTGCATTGCAATGGAAAAGACAAAGCAAGAGCAGCAAGCCAGCTGTACTTGGTTTGGCAAGAAGAAGAAGCAGTACAAAGATAAATATTTGGCAAAGCACAATGCAGGTATGAAGTGTAAGGGCAGTGTACCTAGGATGTGCTGTGTAGAGAGTGTCTGCCAGTAGACCATAGTCTGTGCTCACTTAAATTTATTGAATTTGGAGCAAACAGGGACATTTCTGGTTGACCTGAAGCCATGTATGTTGCTTCGGCAACCTCTTCCTGTTCTACAGTGTGAAAGTCTCTAACGTAGTTTTATACATATTTTGCCTCAGAATTTGTAAACCAAAATTAGGAGGGGTTGAAGCCTTTATAAAGTGATACCATAATGGAAAGATTTGCACGTCTTTGCACTTATAGTTTTGGCGTGCAAGTAGCGTAATCACGTAAATAAAAGTAGCCTTATGAGAAAAATTCCCTACTGATGAATTCACAACACAGCTGCTGCTTGGCAGTAATATGTTATAGTCTTAGATTATCATTTGTCAAAGACAGATCTTAAGATCTATCCGCTTTCAGAGGATAAGATTTCCCATTAAGATCAGGGAAAAGTCTGTATTCTGCATTCATAGAATTCATCCGACGGCTCCACATTGCAGTTTAATTTTGGAAGTGCATTGATTCTTGCAAATGATCCTTAATTCGGCAGACAATTTAACACCATTATTCTACAGAAAAACTTCACATTTTAGGCAAGTGTCACTTTCAGCAGTTGTGCTTTTTTGTTGTACGTTTTTTTGTGAATGTCGTATAGTTTTTACTACACCATGTACGCTAGTCTAGTATTGTTGAGCAAATGATAAATATGTCCTTTATACATTTGTCATTTTATACCATACCCCTATCTTTATTTGATATTCTATAAATTGTTGCTTTACAGTGTTTAGAATTGGTTTATAATTAAAGTCTACCCATCATTTGCTGATTGCAACAAATAGGCTTCTTTTAAACCTGGTTTTTTTTCTGAATCGGTTGTAAAGCATGAAGCCCCTTGTGTTAGGCATTTGCAGATAATGAAGTTCCCTGACATACTTATGGTGCTTTCACACGCAGCTGTTTTTGATGACTTTTTATGCAGAAAGACACAGCAATTAATATTGTACATTTCTACACAAAAAATGCATCCAAAAGATGCATCAAAAACGCACCAAAGAATACACTGTGTGAAAACACCCTTAACCAAAATTGAGCCTGTTAATAGCATTGATTCTAATAACTGAAACTGGCAGCAGAAAGAATGGACACATGGCCAATACTGCTCTCACCCATGCATCTGTGTTTTACTGTATCTCAGCCCTAGTCACATAAATGGAGCTTAGCTGTCCTACCAGACACAGCCACTGTGATAAGGGTGGCGCTCTATTGCTTACGGCAATGAAAAGGGTTAGAACCCCACAAAACCTCCAGTATGGCCTTTCAATCACATGTCTTGAAAAAAAATCTATTTTAAGGGTTGTTCCCACAAAGCAAAGTCCACTGCACAGGTCAGTTTTCAGCTACCACACGCTGGGCTATATTTGCAACTCCCATAGAAGTAAATGGAGAGGACGGCCGCATGCGTCCTCATTCTCATGCATGGTTGGCTCGCAGCTAGCTTAAAGCCGACCTGTGCAGTGGACTTTGCTTCGTGAGAATTTCCCTTTAATGTTAAGTGTACTGTATAATGGGACCTTATCAACAAATTAAGTGTCAATGTAGGCCCAATTCACATCTTGTTTTATTAGCTCCTTCGTGGTATCTTTTGGAACACCACTGAAAATTATCCCAATGGGTTGCTCGCTGTAGATGCAGTAATGGTGTACGTTCACTAAATAGGGAAAACATAGTCCACAACCCTATTGAAGTCTATAGCCCTGCCACAGTATCCATTAGGATACATTTTTACATTATGTTGACAAACGAGCAGTCAGGACAAGATGTGAATGGAACATAATAAAAAAAAAAAAAAAAAAAATTCCCTAATTTCCTGGTCTCAAATGAGTTGTAGCAAAACCTCATTTTTTAAGTTATACAGTACAAATAAGCTGCATAAATACTGACAAGGATTATTATATGCTTGAGAGATTAATGTCATAGTAACTCTATAGCTTTTATTTTATTAACCTCATTTCAAATGAGGATAACACTGAATATTAGTTTTGTTGCTGGTGAAATTGTACATATTTAAAGCCTGACTTCACTCAAAAACCATTCATTTCCCATTTTAGGATGATAGACTGACCCATGGTTGCTCCATCTATTGCAAATTTGCTCTTCCCTCCTTCATTCATCTTTTGCCAGTTGTGTATCCAGAACTGCTTAAGCAAGGCAGAGATGTATGTTGCACTAACTAGCTGGTTTTTGAGTTGTTTTTTTATCTATAAACATTGATGGCATATGGTGAAAATATACCATATGGGACTAAATGTGATACCCACACTAATCAGACATTCATTACCTAGGCTATTAATATGTCATAGAAATCACTTTTAAATCTCCTTATGCTTTGCAAATGATTTAGGGGATTGTTCTGAACTGCACCTATGCCTGAATATTGAAGTTTTTAGTGCAGTCTACCTGTAAGGAAAACAATATAAATGAAAACAAAGTTTGTGCTTTTCAAGTATAATTTAGATAAGGTTTTAAATATGTAATGTGTGATTAACTGGAAGTGTTTTGTGTTATTGTATGTTATTTGCTTTGCGTCTAATTTTATTTGTTGCATATTAGAAAATGTGTTTCATTAATATATTGCAAGCCATATCTGACCCCTGTGCATTTTTCATGCCGTCTTTCTCCCAATGGCCTCTGTGCATGTAAGTAACCTGTCAAGTGATGATGCCTGCTTTTTTTTATTTTTTTTTTATTTTTTTTTTTACTTTAATGTTTGACTTTCAATAATTCTATTCCTCAGCTTTCAACACAGAGTTTAAAAAAAACACAAACAACCAAGTGGCTGAATGCTTTGCTCTTAGCATATTTACACCATTATTTTGTTTTTTGTGCTTCTTTAGCATTATACTTTGTTGCGAAGCATTTGTCACCATTTTCACATTTCTTGTTTTAAGTGTTCTGTGTTGCTATTTGGTGCACTAGAATTGAGAATATTATTGTTTCTATCCTATGTATAAAAGTAATATACAAAAAGAAAACACTATTCTAACATTTTGGGTGGCATGTATGCAATTTGGTGTTTACACGCCAAATTTCATGCGCATGATAATCGATCGGCTAGAATGCACCTGATTTATGAACCCGCTCTACAACGGGTCATAAATCGGGCACATTCTAGCGCTAGTACTTCACTTCTGGTTCAGGTAAACCACTTTGAAAGAGTTTTACCTGTTCCAGCAGTAATGCGCCTAGAAATGCCGTAGTGAAGCTATAAATCTATAGCATCGCTACGATTCTAGTGCACCCCGCACATGTAGCGAACGTGACTGTACCTGATATCGGGGTGAAAAGACGGCAAAAATCTGGCGCAACCCCGTTCATACATGTCGTGCTCACGTTACATATCCTTCAGGCATCATATGTTTAACCAGTAACCCTCTAGAAAGATCTTTCTAAACTTATAGGGGGTAATTGTTAAGAGCAGCATTTCGTATGCAGAGTTAAATCTAGAGTGCACTGAAGCAAGATGCGCTAAATTGGGTTAGAGGCACATCATTGCCTGCCATGTGCCATACACTGAAACGCCCACTTCTGCCATCATATATAGAGAATCTATTTGGCTGTACGAGAACTGTGCCTCCTGCTAAGCCCCATCACCTCTTCACAGAATGGTATGAAGGAGGAAAAAGTCTCAAAGTTATGCACAAACCAGGTGTTCTCTAGGATTTGCAAGATTTTTTCCACAAAAATAATAGATGAAAAAGATTTCCTTAAAGCGAACCTATCAGGTGTTTTTTGGTACCTCTTCTGAGAGCAGGATTTGATTGAGAGAGAGAATCTGAGCTCTGTGATTTATGATTTGGAGCACGATTTCTGCTTTATCCCACCCACATACAGTGATTGAAAGTTCGCTCTGTATACACACTCTGTACACATACTGACAGAGGGAAAGTTTTCAACTACTCTATGCGGGCAGAGTAAGAAAGACTTTCTCTTTCTCTCTTACAATTTATGCTGCTTTTTACTTGAAATTCTGCTTCAAATCATACAAACCTATATATCGCTCCTGCTTTCATATCTTGCTCTCAGACAGGGTAACAAAAATCACCTGACAGATTTCCTTTAGTTTACCCCAGTGTGCTCTGATAGAATTACACATTGTATTAAATCACAATAAATTGTGGCTTTATTTTACATTAGGCGTTCTATCAATGGAGAGGTTTTTCTAACTGAAGCAATATAAAGTAGACACTTTCCAAAATAACTACGAACATGACCTTAAAATAACACTGCTGTATTATCAATTATATGGATAATTTACTACGCTAGGAAAGCAAAATTCAAATATATTATATTTAATGCTAAGCATATGTCATCTTTAGACATAGGTATTTGGGATCATTCCAAAGGAGTAGGGCACATTAAAATTTTAGTACTGTAAAAACATAAGGGAAGCTACATCTTTAGTAGAGGTATTTAGAAATGATTGGAAACAGATTTGTTACCAGTCGAATGGTGTAGCCACTTTTTACGCACATATACCACCAGTGACACGAGGAGTATGGTTTTATTTTTTGGATTTTCCTATGTTGTGCATTTATGGCAAATCTTCTAATATGCCTTAAATGTACGATCGGTGGGATCTTGACATAGGACTCCTCACATTTGCCAAACATGTGGACTGCGTTGTTCTTCGGAGTGCTAGCTTATATTAGTTACCAACAACTATTTTTAGCTTTTCTCATAAGACATTAGGTCAGGCCATAGAATATGTTGGTCAAACCCTGTGCCTCCTAGGAAAAGCCAGGTCATAAGTTTAAAGCCCATCACAGCTGGGAGCTTATACACGGAGATTCACTTGAAAGAGGCCCCAAATTATAATGAAGTAAACTAAACCAAAGAAAATACACGACATACCTTGATATATGTGTAATCGATTGCATTACATCCAATGTTGTAAGTGATCTCTGTTTTCTGCCAGACACACTTCAGTTCAGTACTCCATGTTCCCAAATGTATCGGCAAATATATCCGGGAAAATAGCAGCAATTTGATGTTGGATCTTTTTTCTTTACAATCGCCTGGAACCAGTGACTGTATATGGCGCTTTTTTTCCCCCATATTACTCCCTGTGAGCTCCTAAATGACGGTGACACAAAACACATTCAAGTTTGCTCTTTTTGAAGCGAGTAGGGCCTTTTAAGAATGACGTCTGCCATTAGGAGGGGGGGGGGGGGGGTTTCTGTGTTTCTGCACCATCATAAATGGTATGTCATGAACACCATATTTTTCCTAAACAATTTGGTGACCCACTAGGTGCGCACTATGAAGTCACTATACATCACCGTCACAATGAGAAATAGAGCAACTGAGTGAAGGAGCATGGAGATATGCACCAAGCCGTAAACGGAGGTCACATGTCGCAATGGCTATCTGCTGCCTACCTCATTGCTAAGACTCGAAGCTCAATATACTGAAGAGCACTTTGTACGTTGTTTTGTAGCCTCTTTCGAGTGAATCTCACTATATAATAAATTTAATGGACTATGGCCAAGAACATATCCCAGTTGGATATTGCTAGACAGATCTAATTTACCCTTCTAGCAATTAATTACAATCAAAATGAAAACATCACTTTGTGAAGAACTGTATTTATCCAGTAAATAAGCTTTTTTTAGGACAACTGGAATGCTGCTTTAATGGCATTGCTATAGTGGTTCTTTTACTGTCATTGCAAGCCCATATATATATATGAGGCTTTTTCGACAAATTGTGATGTTATAGTTAGAACAATAAACACTGCTTAGTCTTTCCAGTCACAGCATGTTCTATATTTCATGCACTACTAACTGTGCAATGTAATTATAGTGTATAGCAAGCCTCTGCTAAGCGCAGAGGCATTAACTTGTGTTTGTAATGCATTAACCACCATTAGAAGTAGTAAAACCAAGGACGGGTTTCATTAAAGACAATGGTGCTTGAAAACTGCAAAAGTGCACAGAAAATGCTTCCAAAGACTGCAGTAGTTATAATCATAAACTATATTTAGATGTGGCCTACAACTGAAGCCAGGACTTGGTTAAGAGCTTCTTTTATGCACCTAAATTACTTGCCTTACAGAGTCACTACTTTTAATGACCAGTGTCTCATCTTTCAATCCTCATATATCACAGTTAAATCATGAAATCAGACTAATGTTGCAGCATGGTATGCCCATGAATCCTTCCTTGCAGTCTTAAATGTAGAATAGTGAAGCATTAGACTAGTTGCAGATGAAACTAATATACATGTAGTTCTGTGTTGTATAATGACTGGCTCACATTTAGAGATTAGGGTAGGAATACAAGACTGTTTTGGAGCAGTTTTATCCTGGCCAAGAATTGCATGCACAACGCTGCACTCATGAATTAAACGGGGTTGAACATGTCCTAACAAAAAAAAATTTGCTCTGGTGGTCAAATAATAATAATAATAATAATAAATCCTATGCTCACCTGCCCCCATTCTTCAGTTCCAGAACTGTGGCTCTCCAATCATCTGTTTAGTTTGCTCCCGCCAAATGGACACACCACTGCTGCAGTTGCTGATTGACTGCAGCAATCACGTCTCTAGTACATTACCATTTAGTGCTCATTTCTGAACAGGGACGTAAATGAGTGGTATGTGACTACAGCAGCAGGGATCTTTCTGTTCAGGAGTAGCAGACTGTACAGAAAAGACCAGAGAGATGCAGCGCTTGATAAGTGGCCACGCAAATTAAAATTCCGGGTCTAATGTGCTGCATGTAGCTTTTAGCTGCGACAAAGCTGTGCTACGTATTTCTTCCCTATGAGATATGTGGGTTTTTTTGGTTGGGTTTGGTCTGTGAATTATAATTAAAAAAAAACAAAAAAAAAAACAGAATGAATAACAGATGGAAGTAGAAATCCGTTTTCAACAATCATAATAGTGGGCAAATGTGTATTTGCATATGCACCTAGTTGGGGTGTGACGGTGTATAATAATAGTAATAATCTTTATATAGCGCCAACATATTTCGCAGCACTTTACAATGTAGAGGGTATAATTAACAGAAAAAAAGACAGACTTTAACACAGTGAAAGCTACTTACGGGTGAGGCACAAGGTGTGAGGGCCCTGCTCGCAAGAGTTTTACAATCTAAGAGGGTGCCTGGGGAAACAAAGGGGGAAAGTGCTAAATTTACAATGGCCCAACCATGTTTTATAAAAATATGGGGAGGTTTACATAAAAAATTTGGTGAACCTGCCCCCCATGACTGTACAATCTATATACAGATAAGTGCCCGTGAGTGCCCTCGTGTAGGGAGTGACAAAAGTGGTGATAGAAGGTGGGGGTTTAACAAATTTGTGGTTTTGTAGGCCTGCCTGAGAAGATGTGTTTTCAGGACACTCTTAAAACTGCGAAGGCTGGGGTTGTGCCTGATGGTACGTGGTAGGATGTTCCAGAGAATGGGTGCAGCACGTGCAAAATCTTGAAGACGGGCATGGGAGGTTCGGATGAAATTTTAGTCGTTAGTTTAATGTCCGTAGCTGAGCGGAGAGAGCGGGCAGGGTGGTAGACAGAGATGAGGGAGGAGATGTATGGGGGTGCAGCACTGTGGAGAGCTTTATGAGTGAGAGTGATTAGTTTATGCTGTATAATGACTACAGCCCTGTGTGTCTTGTTCTAGATCTTTCTAATTCCTCATTGCAGCTTTTTCCCTTGCGTTGCATTTGCGTTGTGTTTTTCAACTTCTCAAAAGCACAACAAGGCCATACTTACAGCTCAATTGGTGGACTATAGAGTGAACCCAATATGAGGGAACGCAAGTCCCTGTGCTACTTGGGAAAGGTAAAACAGATGCAGATAATTGAGCAGACACTCCACTGGGGGAGTAATTCAATGATAGAAAACTGCACATGAAGTACCAGTTCACACAGGTATGCATAAAAGCCACAGTATAATACATTGGGAGACTACACAAATGCAAAAATACTGATAAGAAAACCACTCACACGCGTTCTATGTATGAGGGGGTGGTTGCTGATATTATAATTGCATATAGATAAGGCAACACAAAGGGTGCCATTAATACTGATACATGTGGTGCATCTTGCTGGCTTACAGGCTTTTTAAATACTGGTGTGAATTGGTTCTTATTTAATGTGCAGTTTTTTATCATTCAGCTGCTCCCCTAGTGGATGGGTTTGTGAGCTTCTGCTCATTAATTATCTGCACCTGTTTTACCTTTCCCAAATAGCACAGGGGTTTGTGTTGCCTCCTAATGGGTTCAGTCTCTACTTCAGCCATTGAGCTGTAAATATGGCCTTGTTATGTTTTTGAGTATATTAAGTCCCATTTTTATGTGTTTTTCAACTGCATCAAAAAACACAAGCAACGTTATGCGAGCAGTTGGCAATTTTCTAATAAAACCTTTAAAAGGAATGTGTCATCAAACATGACCTATTGTTTAACTCCTGTTTTATGTTAAACACATTTTTAATACTTTTTGGTTATGTTTTTCTCCAGATCACTTTTAATATTTTAAAAAAATTCTTAAGTTCTGCAGTTTTCACTTTGGCCAGTAGGTCCAGTCTGACACTTCCTGTTCTGTAGAGAAGGATTTTCAGTAGTCTGCTTATTTATGAGTACAAGCAGGATTAAGCTGAAAGGTGACACCAATGTGTATTAGATAATGCAGGATCCACCAATCACAATAGGAGGTAGTCACGGCTCCCACTCTCCTGTACACTGACCTCTTTCCAGGTCACAGAGCATGCCAACAACACTTTCCTATAGAAGTCAATGGAACTGATGCATTCCACAGGCTCCTATGCGCATGAAGCTGCGGTAAAGCATCTCTTTAAATGTTGTTAAAGCAGTACAAGCAAGAATGCTGTCCCCACAATCATATACAGATGACCGAACTGAGAAATGTACGATCCGAAAATAAAAATGGTTATGAAGAAAAGAATATAGATCAGGGTCTTGTTTTAATAAGTAAAACAAAAAAAAAATTGCGACATATTCCCTTTAAAGGGAATGTGTCATCAAAAAAGGACTTATTGTTTAATTCACATTTTTATGTTAAACACATTTTTTAGAAATTTGTGGTTATGTTTTTTTTTAATTTTCCATATCACTTTCAGTATTTTTTAATAATTCCTAAGTCCTGCAGTTTTCACTTTGGCCACTAAGCCTAATAATCGTCTGACACTTCCTTTTCTGTTTAGAGAGCTTTTCAGCAGTGTGCTCATTATCAGTAAAAACAGGGTCACACTGAAAGGAGACACCAATGTGTACAGATAACACAGAATCCACCAGTCACAATAGGAGATGTCACAGCTACCCCTCTCCGCTCCCTTCACAGTGAAAACTCTGCTATACAAGTCTATGGGACAGAATCTGTCTTAAGAATCTTATGTGCATGAAGCTGCTGTATAGTATCTCTTTAATTTCTTTTAAAGCAGTGCAAGCAAGAATGTCTTCCCCACAATCATATATAGATGGGTGAATAGAGTAATCTACAATCAGGAAATAAAAACGACTGAGAGGAAAAGAATATGGATCAGGGGCTTGATTTAATAAGTAAAAAAAAAAAAAAATTGGCGACAGGTTCCCTTTAAAGGAACACACCCAACAAAAGAGATTCAGTGTGTTATAGCCAGTGCGGCGTCTTGCGGGGGCAGTACGTCACTTTTGTTTAGTGTCCTATAAACTTTCCAGTAAGGCCCTGTGCTCGATTTAATACTTTGCATGCTTTATGCCCTTGAGGTTCCTATAAACTACCTCCATGGTGAGGCATCACTTTTCCAAAAATGAACATAACTTTCTGTTAATGTTACAAATCTTGTGTTGAAATGGCTAAAATTGCTTACTTTCCAGTTAATTAATTGCTGGTCTGATGCTCCTCATTGATGTGGCATTGAATTCTGTGGTGTATGTAAGCAGCTGAGAGAAATCTATTATTGAAAAGTGTTAGTTTTCCGTTCACCTTTCCTCTGTAGTTGTTAAGCACCATACGTAGTATTTTAATTGTGGAACAGTGTTTTATTGAAAAAGAAATAAAACAAATCTACAAAAAATTGAGTATCCTCTTCACATAAATGCATTGAATTCAAGTCACTTTTGTATTAAAGAAAACATTATTTAGAACTTTTCCGCACTGCTTAAATATAGTACATCTTAAGAATTCACTGTTCTACAAATAAACATCCTTAAAATAGCATGATATTTTTGCAAGAATCATTGCATGTGAGAAATTAAAACCTTGCACACAATGTAAACGCATGTAAAAATGAGTTTCTGCTTGCTTTCTATGTTAGAGATTTGAAGTGTATTTAGTTTCCATCACAATGAGCCATACTATCCTTTCTAATGGGTTTTAATATTTTTAAATAAAGCTGTTTAGCTTTTCAATGAAAAAAAGCTGCAACATGACATTCGAGACCTTAGATCAATTCAATGTGATCAGAGGTGGCTTTCAATCTGGTTGCCATGGTTATTACCAGAAACAGAATTTTGAAATATAATTTCTGCTCAAGATTGATAGTGTTACTTGGTACAGTGCGACTTCTGTAAGGTGACAAACAATGCAAAGAAAAATGGTTTCCCCAGAGAGGGCAAATATCCAAAGTCTGTAATGGAATTAAAGGTTGTCACCGAAACATCCATAGTCTTTTTAAGGGTAGTTCAGCGTTCTTCGTACACCAGTATATTGCATTTATAGGGCATAATTCACAAATGGGGTCCTATCATTTTGGAAGAAATGCAGGTCTTTGGATGTAGACATGGCAACTAGAATGATCATATCCACTGTTTTCATTGGTGGCTGCATTCTGAGGTCTTTAAAAAAAATAGTGCAGAAAAAAGTTGTTTTTTAAATGGCTTTTTTTCACTAAACTGCTTTATTTACAGTCCCATAAAATGTGGTTTAATAAAATGTTAAATGTTTTTTTAGTAAAAAATACTTAAATTTTACCCCATTGCCCCAAAGTTTCCCTTTCTTCCCTTTTAGGGGAAGCTTTAAGGGTTTTGCCAAGTCGGTCCCTTTTGAGACTGACTTGTAGCTCACTACAAGCTAGCCTCTGAGAACAGGGAAATGCTGCACTTTTGCAGCTCTCCCCATTCATGTCCATGGGTGTTCTGAATTTACACAAGCACACTCTGCTATATACGGAACTTCCATAGAAGTGAATGATGAGAACCTTGTTCTTGTATCTCTCTATAACATTAGCCGTTTATTTACTCCTGTTTGCCAATAAGAGTACTGCTCAGGTTTGCAGAAACTACTCTCTCCACATAGAACTTAGAATCCTGTGTTTCCACTCAGTTTTCCTGCTTCTTTAAATGCAATAGATGGTAGTGGTTATTCTATGTACCATATAGAAAGCTAAGCGCAACAGAGAATAAATCGAACTAAATTCAGACCTGTCATGAAGGACTGGAAAAATAATACATTGGTCCAGCTGAATAAGTTAACTGGAATATTTATTCCTGTTGACAAATGATTAATGCTTTTCTTTTTTTTTTTCTCCACCCTATTTAGTCTTTGACCAACTAGATCTTGTTACTTATGAAGAGGTGGTGAAACTACCAGCTTTCAAAAGGAAAACCCTAGTCCTTCTAGGTAATTTACTTTACTATGTGTGCTCGTGTGTTTTGATGATGAATATATACAAAATTGTATTTTTCTTTTAATAGGTGCACATGGTGTTGGCAGACGACACATAAAGAACACATTAATTACTAAACATCCTGACAGATTTGCTTATCCTATCCCACGTAAGTTCAGTTGGTTAATAATGTGATTAAGCTGTGCGTTTAGTCAGTATATGCTCCTTTTTAGTTAAGTATTAATGGAATCTTTTCATTTATGTTTTTATTTGCATGAAAATAAATTCTGAAAATGTTGCCAGGTTGTTTGCCAGTTTATGCCTGGGTAGGATTGAGTCTGGTATATAGCCATGCTGTAATATAGTTTTTTTGTAATTTAAGTTGTTTTATGCAGCATACTACACGGTTAGCGCTAATTTGTAAGGTCTTGACAGATTACTGAATGCAGTGCCTCTGAGACTCTATTTTGTTCTCTGTTTCAGACACGACCAGACCTCCAAAGAAAGATGAAGAAAACGGAAAAAATTACTTCTTTGTATCCCATGACCAAATGATGCAAGATATATCCAACAATGAATATCTGGAATATGGCAGCCATGAGGATGCTATGTATGGGACGAAACTGGAAACTATACGAAAGATCCATGAACAGGGACTTATTGCAATACTTGATGTAGAACCTCAGGTAATTACACTGAATCCCATTCATGTTAAAACTGGTGAAAGCGTGCAAAAGCTTTTTCAGCACGGTTCTTTCTTTTGTCATCTTTCAAATTCTCAAACTATTTGGCAAGTTTAATTTCTTTATAGCAGAATTGATAGAGTTTTCTACTTTTAAACCAACCAAAAAAAAAAAAATAACAATATAGTCTATATCTATAAAAATCACTAAATTCCAAGAAAAAAGAGACTAAAATGTAATTTTTAATATATTAAATTTCTAAAAGGATAAACCCCTTGTATATGGAAGTAGTAATAGATATATCAAAAAGAAGGGATACATCAATATCAGGATATTTTGTACCACGAAACGTAGACAAAGGAAAATGTGGTCTATATACCCATGTATCCTGAAGAATGGATTGATTTGCAAAATTCCAGACTTGTATATTTCAATAGTCCAAAATGTAGAGTATAATCTCCACCACATGATGGGTACAAACAGATCTTCATATGTGGAAAAATGTTTTATATCAATAACCCTTTATAGGCAGATAACAGTGGATACAAAAAATTCCTGACCGAAAAGAGTGGTCCCACACTACAGAGGCTGTCCCTGTAAAGCCCTACAAAATATCTTAGTTGCCCAAAAATGGGTATAGTTATACAAAAAATTGCTGATGAAAGCTCACAGATATGTAAATAGCTAAATGGTCTTAAAACTGTAAAAGTCATGACCTGCACAATGCGTTTCCCCATATTGAAGATGGTTGTTCCTCAGGGGAGCTATAAAAAACATAAGATGGGCAAGAAAAAAAATTTATCCACAGCAAAACGGTGTAGGAGTGCAATGAGCACTTCCAAAGTTGTCACCGGTGACCAAAACCATGAGAACAATGTATATTTCGTAGTACAAAAATCCTGATTGTATCCCCTCTTTGATATAGAGATATATATTACGATTTCCATATACCAGGGGTTTATCTTTTTAGGAATTTAACATATTAAAAGTTACGTTTTTTCTACTTTTAGCACATTTTCAGTATTTTATGGGAGGGTGGATGACGAGGTGTTTTTTTACTTGCAAATGTGTATTCAAAGAGGTATTTCCACGTTTAACATCTATCAACTATCCACAATGTTTGTGTTTAAATGTCTGATCACTGAGGGGTATCTTCAAATTCTACTTACTTTGTCGTTATATTATTTTCATATTCCGGTGCCCTTCAAACACGGGTATCTCCTCTACGCCCCCGTATTGTAACCATTCAACAAAAGATAGTTATATTATTTTTATATCTTTTACTTTGTATCAAAAAAGAAACGTCATTTATACATGTAAACACTCCTACTAAGCGGCAATTCTACAGCATTTCATAAAAACCTGGTAATAGGTAGTTCTATTTAGAAGTTCTCTAATAGTCCGTGTGGTCTATAAAGATATAAAATAATATAACTAGCCTTCATATATCTATCTTTTGTTGAATGATCACCCAGGCTCCAATACTAAGAGTATCAAGTTGCTCGGTCACAATCAGGAGTTTGAATTGAGCAACGGTCAAGCATGTTTGCTACTGCTTCATTTAATAACTGAGGCCCACAAAGATAGCTAATCAGTCTGCTTTATTATCTTTGCCCCATAGCCTTTGATTGTAACCATGCCACAAAGGCTCAATTGCCATCTTAATCAAACTCCTCAATGTGAGCAAGCATTAAGGCTGGACAGTGGGCTCTGGGGACTCAATCTACCCTGTTTCCCCAAAAATAAGACAGGGGAGAGGGAGAGAGACCCCATGCTGTGCTAGGGGGATAGAGAAATACCCGATGCTGTGCTGGGGAGAGAAAGAGACACCTGATGCTGTGCTGGGAGGGGGCGAGACAGAGAAACCCGATGCTGTGCTGGGACAGGGGGAGAGACAGACCTGATACTGTTCTGGGAGGAGGGAGAGAGAGACTTGATGCTGTGTTGGGTGGAGAGAGAGAGACCCGATGCTGTGTTGGGGGGAGAGTGAGATCTGATGCTGTGCTGGAGGGAGAGAGAGAGACTTGATGCTGTGCTGGAGGAAGAAAGAGACCTGATGCTGTGTGAGAGAGAGACATACAGTGTCATCTAGGGGATTTTAGTGCATAGGCCCACATTACTATTTTGCCAGAGGCAAACTTAAATTCTTCTCTCTTCATTGATTTATACTGATACTTAACCTTTATTATTTTTTATACATTAAAACATAACCTATCAAAACTACATTAAAATTTCCAACTTATGTTCCACTCTATAATTATATAAGCATTTATTGTATATCCAGTCGCCCATAATAGTCGCTTTCTTGCTATCAGTTTCCGGCTATCAATTTCTACCTGAAATATAGTAGCTTTAAATAAGAGGTGACCAGGATCCCTACATAAAGTGATTTCTCTATCTTAGCAAAAAAAAACCTCTAACTTGGGCTTCAAAAATTCCTAATATATGGACAAGAAACAGGTCAAAAGTAATATGAAAGGGCAGATCCTCTGCAGTGGACTGCCTAGAGAGGAGCACGGTACCCAAAAATTTTAAATAATTAGCCTAACCTCCCCAACATGTTTTACCACAAACTGGCGTCAAGGGATCGAGGTTGGGACAGTTGTCTACCCTGTTTCCCCGAAAATAAGACATAGTGCATTTTTAGTTATGCAATTCAGAGTTTGGCTGCTTATGCTGATGTTTGTGATGAAATCACTACAGTATATTAATACATGTTGATGTTTTGTTCAACAATAAATGTGAATTATTGTTCATAGAAAAAGAAACCATCCCCTAAAAATAAGTCTTAGCTCGTCTTTAGGAGCAAAAATTAATATAAGACACTGTCTTATTTTCGGGGTAACAGGGTATTGGTTATTAAGGCTATATGACAGTTTAGGGCAGATATAAAATGTCAGTTGTGGAATATGCACATCCTGTTGATTAGGTTTAAACATGTGGGCAATGATAAACAAACATTACTACCAAACTCATTTCTGTACCGATTCTGCTTCATTTGAAAGCTGCTGTAGGTAATCTATCCTGCTTGTTAACAGATGGTTTCCTAGATGTCACTAGGCTATTAGCAGGAGAGGGCCGAGTGTTCGAGCTCACTGGAGCATATTTTCAAATACACTATTGGGCATAAACTGGGTAATAACAGAGGAAATGGTTGGAACAGGGGTTCCTTAAAATGGCTCCAACCATTTTTAGATGTGACCATTTCCTCGATCGAAGAAGCTAGCTTCAAGCTTTTCCATTGCTGCCTTAAGTTGTTTCCATAGATGCCAGTAGCCTGATGACATTGCTATAGCATGGAGGGCCTGAGCTGGCAATCATGCTAGAAAACACCTCTCAATAGAGAAATGTAGCAGGTCAAGGCAAGTAGAGGTTAATTTGGAGATGGGACAACCCCTTTAAGGCTTTAACAGGTACAGCTATGAACTAGTTTCTAGCTCTATTTGGCTATTGGTGTGTTACTTCTCCTTAGGTTAACTTGCCACTGTCGCATCTTTTTAGGTTCTGGTTTATTTTGAACTGATGATAACAATCATAATTGATAACGATGCATTTATACTTTTTCTGACTTTGTTTATAATATAGTTCAAATGGGGCTGCTTTTAATCCAAAAGTTTACTTATCAGGGATAGTACTCTCTTATCCTACTGTTTATTCTTCCCAGTGTCAAGATTTGGACAGGAATAATCGCTTCAGAATGTTCTTGTTTATTGGGACAGTATCTTGATATTGCAGTTATATGGGCGCTCATATCTTAAATACTTAGTTCTGCTTCTTTCTATTTGTAGGCTCTAAAAGTCCTGAGAACAGCAGAATTTGCTCCTTTTGTGGTTTTCATTGCTGCACCTACTATTACCCCAAGCATCAGTGAGGTAAGTTTAATTTACTGTGATGCTAGTTTCATTATTCCTGTTCTGACTAGATCTGGTTGATATACTAAAAAACTTGTATAAGTAGCTTATATTTGTTGAATCACTTTAAAGTGAAATGGTAACAAGATTGGGGTAATTTTGGTATTGTTTTGGCAAAATGTATGTGGGGTTTTAGGTTTAGTTCACATTTTCTTTTCGTTTTTATGATGCATGTAGTGTATAAGTGTGCATATAGGTAACTCCTGGAGTTTATGTGGACTGAATCAATGTGTTTTAATTTATCCAACATCTGAGTCTTTATCCTATGAAAATGTATGGGATGCACCTGCATAGAGATTAAAGAAATTATTCAGAGAAAACAGTTGTTTTTCTTGCTGGCCTGTTCTTTTTTTGGCTGTTTACTCACGAAGGCTGTAGGACTTACAGATATTCCCACCTTGGGCATTTGTTTCATATCCACAACATATGTCTGATCAGTGGCAGTGCCAACGGTGGGTCCGGTATCGATCTCAAGAACAAGGGTCCTCTCACCCAAACCATCCTTGTTTGTGGTACGGCTGTACTCGAAACTCCCATAGAAGTACACAAAAAAAGCTATGCGTGGGCGGCTGCCTCTTCATTTGCTGCAGATGTGTAAGGCACATGAACAGCTGATATAGATATTTTGTGGATATGCCGTACTTGTCAGAGAGGAGACTAACCCTTTTCGCATCAATTCAGACTGGATAAAGGAGTAAGGCTTCAGCTACTTGTCTCACAGTCAGAAACAAGATAGTCTATGTATTGAGTTTGGAGCTATAGCCATAAGGATAGTTACCTTACTCTGTGGCATGTGCAATGCATTAAGACAAAGTTTTAACATGAAATCATGTTTCTGTCTCAGCCTAGTCTCTGTTTTTATACCCCCAATCCAGTGTCCTCTTCCACATAACACATAGACAACCTTCCTCTTTCCATAAGCTCTCGTAGACTTTTCATGCCAAGCTAGCACCCCCAGAGTAGCGGTCGGCTCCTGTCTGCCTTTTTTTTTTTTTTTTTTTTTTTTTTTTTTTAACACTTCTATCTTCTTTGCCTTTCTTCCATCTCTTATTTGACACTTTATCACAGGACCTTAATGACCTGTCATAACTGCTTGCAATGTTGCAGTCCCTTTTAGCACACAAAAACACATTTGTTTGGCTCGTTAGCACCCAATAATCTGTTTGAAAAGATCCCTTAGATGTAGAATTAATACTGGGAAGCAGCAGAGTAACAGGGTTTTTTCTCCATTGCTCTCAGACCAAGTGGCCAGTTTGGAAATGAGTACCTGCCGAAACAGAACATGAAGCAGGCTTCCCAGTTCAGTGCTCAAAATTAAGGACACTTAGGAGGTTTGCATGGCCTAATTCCTGTGAGAGACAGAAGATTGTTTTATATTTTTTTCAATTTTAATATGAAATAGTAGAGGAGCAACGAAGGAGGTTAAATGGGTTCTCCGTTTTAGCAAACCCATTTTTATTTACATAGAGAAGGTTCCTCTTTTTAAAAACAGTGTTGAGTAGAGTGGAGAGTAATTATAAAGAGTGTTTCTCGCTTTGGAGGACCTGTCCTGTCCCACATTACACGGATCCATTAGTTTGAATGGCCCTCTTTGTAATTCCTGATTTCTCCTGCGGTGGCGCTGCAGGTAAATTGTAAATATTTTGACCGATTTCCCCATAAATAATAACTGATGACTGGAGGTCAATCAGGAAGCACTTTGTTATTAACTTATTGTCAAAAGATTCTTTTTTAAGTAGTGATTGTCCAAAGTAGGGAACCACTTTAAGGGAGGAAGTGCTGACATTAGTTTTGTGATTTTCATAGTGTTGTTTTAACTGCTTCCCTTTAGTAAGACTAATGCATATGTATCCATTATGCTGGCTGAACTTAAAATATGTGTCCTTTATGAAATGACAGCTGGTACTGTATGGCATGCAGCCATTTAATCGATTTTAGCTGGTATTGTGTGCAATCCAAATGATGTTAAAGAGAACGGAAATAAACAAAAAGTGGCTAAAATGCACTTTGTAAAGCCACAAGAGTGAAATTTGGAAGTAAATTAAAACACTTTATCAGGTGCACATGTGCTACCATTACTATCTTTTTTGAGATGAACATAGTTTTCCATTGATTTTTGGCAATGAGCATAGAGATAGTAGTCAGTTGTACTTGCCAGCACGTTAAAACAAGATGGAAACAAGTAGAACTGTTTTGATCCATTCTGTAACAGATCCCACTAACACAATGGGACTGTCATCTATCCCAGATCATGTAAATAGGATTCATCATGATGCTACTGTGAACTGAGCCGAACATGCAGAATATGTTATCTGACAATTATTCCTTCTATAAAACGCCTGTTCATAAAAACCTACAACAAGTATGGGAGCCTTAAAATTAGAGAGATTACAAACTCCAACATTTTGTGCACAGTGGATGCTCTACAAACTGATATCTGCTCAGAGCGATAGCTCTAGTGGTCTTCTGGATGGAAACTATAGCTATCACACAAAGCTGAAGGGAATTTGGAGAATGTTTATTGCAGAGAGGCCAGGAGATGTCACAGTTGGGGAACTGCTAGGAGGACAATCAGAATCTTGGCATGAGACAAATTCAAACTTTTAATTTTTCCTCACCTAGTATTTTCATCAGCATAGGTATGTTCTCATTGGCTTAGACATCATCTGTCTAGAGATGTCAGCAGTTTGGAGGGGTCAGAGCTAATGACCGACTCCCTTTAAGCTATAAGTTTTACTTTAGCCATTTTATAACCAACATCCCTTCTGATGGGTGTAAAAGCGACATAATACAAACATTAAGGCCTCGTTCACACGGCTTATTCTGCCGCGGATTGGCGCCGTACTGCGCGCCGGATTTGCGCTGCAGTACGGCGCTAATCCGCGGCAGCAATTACGGTAATCCACTGCTCTCATAGAGAACAGTGGAATCCGTCGCTCCTCCCCGCTCGGCGAATCCGCCGCGGGGGGAAAGTGACATGCACATTATTTACGGCGCGGACGCGCCGTAACAATGCATTGTCTATGGGGCCGGGAGCGGCGCCCCCGCCGCGCTCCGGCCCCGCCCCCGTCCAGCCCCTTATTCACGGCGGATTTGTGAGCTCAATACGGCTCACAAATCCGTCGGGAATAAGCCGTGTGAACACGGCCTAATAGGTAAAAATATAGATACTTTGATCTCTTTCCTCACACTGTCTGCTCTGTTTTCTATTGTTTTGTTACTTTCCTTTTTACTTTTTTGTTGTCATAAACTTGTCTTTTCCTTTCAATTACACACTTGCATATTTTGCTAAGCTTCCAAGATGGTGCAGAAAATTACCTGTAAGTACAATAGAGGACCTAAAACTGCAAAATCCCACAATGCTAGCTGTGTAGATTTTAGTATCGGCTTCTTTACCATGTTTATTGCTTCTAAAGTAATGCTTAGATTACATCGAGTGTTCGGTATCCATTGTATATCATTCACCATTTGGAAAAAATAGTTGACTTACATTGTACTACATCCAAGAAATACATTTTTATGGGTGTGTCTGGGGGTAGACTTTTAGCAGGTAGATCTTCAGGGGTCAGCGTTTCATTATGTATTATAAATGATCATATAATAAAGGACTTAGCACTCTTGGAGGACTGAGGTTTTCAGAGTTTTTTATATCTATTAAAGACTTGCATAAAACATGACTGGAAGAAGAGGGAAAAATTTAGCAAAAAGGTGTGTATCGGTGTGTAATGAAAGAGGATCTGTCACCTTTTTTTTCTTATCTCTCTCCTACTGTTTAAAGACAGTTTATTCTTTTGGTCCATTGTAAGTCTTATTTTGCTATTTACTATTTTTAATAATTAATCTGCAAATGAGTTAACTTTAGTTTAACATGAAGTAGGTCTAGTAATGTCCACCAAAGTGTGTATGCCATTTGTCGCTTTATTGTACAGTCAAACGTCGGTGGACACTCCTTTTACATATTGAAGTGTTTGAATATGTAAACACCCATTTGAAAATTCTTGTATTCTATAAATTTGATTCCAGCTTTGCTACTAGTTTGATTTGCCAGATCTGCTCTGGTCATTTGTAAGTGCTATTATTGTGAAGTTGAATCCTTAAGAAGTAGCAACAACAGAGTGAAAAAAGTAGTACACAACATCAACACAAACCAGGACCGTTTTGTGCCGTAGCCCTTGAAGTTCCATTATTCCTCATCCTCTGGAAGCAACATCATTACATAAACTGTACATAATATGGGTTTCCATGTTCGAGCTGCACGCTAACCTAAGATCTTTATGCCCAATGGCAAGCACACCACTACTCGTCTTCAAAGGAGTGGCGTGCTAAACTACATTTTACAATCTGGTAGTCTTCTAGATAAAACATAGTATGGCAGATGCCTGGGGAACCCTTTTAACTGAAATGCATAGTGCCAATTGTAAAATTTATTGGAGGGGAGGGATAATGGTATGAACTATTTTTCATGTTTTGGGCTAAGTCCTCATTTCAAGCAGAGGGAAATATTAACGCTTCAGCAAACGAAGACATTTTAGACAATGAAATGCTTCCACTTTTGTGGCAAATGTTTGCGAAAAGTCCTTCCCAGTTTCCCAGCATGACTGTGCCTTTATACATGAAGTGAGGTCTATAGAGACCTAAAGTGATGAATTTGGTGTGGAGGAACTCACGTGGCATGCACATAGCACTGCTTCAGTCTCCTCAAACACCTCCAAAATTAATTGTTCCAATTATGAGACAGATCACATACAACATCAGTGGCTGTCCTAACAAATTCATCATTGGGAACAGATTTATACATCCATACAGTAAAATCTTGAGGAACCACCTTCCCAGAAAAAAGGAGGCTTTTGTAGTCACATAAGGGGGCCCAGTGTCATGATTTTGGAACAGAATTTAGAAATAAAGACTTTATGAAATTAATCAAAGCATTACCATTCTACTGTACTAAAATTAAGGTATGTGAGAAGAATTTTAAGTAGTTGTAGATAATTGTATGATTTCCTATTCTAGAAATAAACTAAGAAAATATAAACCAGACAACCTTTAAGAGGGATGCTATCCCATGTATAATTTTTTTTTTTTGTTAACAAATATTCTATTTGTTTCCTACAGATTCTCTATATAACAGTAGTACAGTTCAGGCATTTGTTTTGATTATTCAACTACTTATGCTCTATTTATCAGAGTACTTATTAACCCCTTGTTTCAGTTACCTAGTACTTCTCATAGTGCCTTGTTCCATATAGATTCATCATGAGGATCACATCAACGCTCTTTCTTGCAATTATTTGTGAATAAACACTTTTGTATAAGCACACTGCAGATGCAACAAACATAAAAAAATATATTCTTGCAACTTGTAGCAAGATGCACAATGCTCTTTCCATTAGAACCATTGTAGAACTTCTCATCTCCAGCTCCTCCTTCCCCTAATCTGAATACTCGTTTAAGCTGAATTCTGAATAATTAAATTAGAACTGGTTTCAGGTATTGTACATATGCGAAAATATAAAAATGTGTTGAAAAAATAGTTGCAGTTTATTTGGTTTTGTGACACGTATTTGAGTCTTAAATCCTGCTGCAGGGACCTCGCTTACACTGATCTGCAATCAAGACTTTGATTAACGAAGAGAGTTATAGATATTTTATATATTTTTAATACGAACATTTTTCTTTACCAATCTTTCCTTATTTGTAATTTTTATTTCACATATGTCCACTTATAAATGCACACTAGACCTGCTGAAGCAGAATATATACACCCCATGGGATAAAAGATAATGGCCTATTGTGTATTTTTAGACTGGAGTCATTGCATTGGACCTAGTATATGGAACCCCTAAGAAGTAACCAAAGGATATCTGCTGTAGCAGCCCCTGAAGGTGTCGGCCCTGTGGGTAAACAACCCCCTGAAAATGATGAGTCCCACATCCCAAAGTTTATGTGCAGCTCAGGAATCCAATTTTAACATAGCAAGTAATACAACAAGAATTAGTCTCAAAACCATTAACTCTCAGAATGTTCTCCCCCTCTGTACCTCTATCTCCCCACTCTCATTTCTTGTCGTTAGTAGAATAATAGCATGGGTTTTGATGCTCTCACTACTGAACCACTTCTAGTTGGATAATTATTTTACCAACATCCCACTATTTAAATGCCTTGTGTTCAGAAGCACAGTGGGATGTAGCACCATTTGCATAAACAGAAACCTATAAGGGGGAGGGTCTTTGCTTTTTGAAAACAGTTTGAAGGGACAAAAGGAGAGCTTGGTGCAACAAAACAAGTTTATGGGCAAGAGAGTTGTCCATATATTGACAGCAATACAACTTAGTAGTACCTTTAAGGTACCGGTACAGAAAAACCCAGACTAGTTTTGTAATCTGAACTACAAACTGTATTTACAAACAGAGGATGGAAATTTTTCAGGCCCTGCCCTGATTCTTAAATCTTTTAAAAATCTTAACTCAGGTTTTACTTTCTGATGTGGTTTAGCTGCAAAGATAATCATTCGGATGTATATTTATTAGGCTTGTTCTTTGGTGTGTATTGTAGTATTCTTTCCCTTGTGCCTATAACAGTGCCATAACAGTTTGATTAAAATATTGCCATGTTCAGTGTATTCCCTTTATGTGTAACCCACAAGTTTGTGCAACTCAGGTTGTATGTATTTTTATATGCAGCTAACTTGATTGCATAAACATCCATATGCTGTGTCATATTTTAGCTTGTATTGTGTCTAGCACATAATAATATATTCTGATTTTACATTATCATGACAGGTAAATGAGAACGGGTTCAGCCACACAGCATATGTAAAATGCCAATCGGATTCTGTTTATGCATCTGGACAGTATTTTATAGCCTTTTGAATGGTTGTGGGGGTCGGTTCTGTCCATGGTTGGCAGATTCGACCATCCCCCATAACCATTAAATAACACCCCTTCCACCCAAAGCCCGGGCGGAAGATTGTGCGTGTTCTGAGTTTTTTGGAATGCTGGCGCCTGAAAATCCGTCTAATGAGCGGATACTCTGTTAAAGTCCATGGGGATGACTTCTTGTCGGTTTTCAGATGGTTTAGAAGTCTGAAATACGTCTAAAAATCCGCGTGTGGATGTATCCTATAGATGAACCGCTTATTTGTCTCGTCCTCCTCATGCTAATATGTTTGTGTACATTGTTTTTAATTTTTTTTTTCTTCAACCTACCTTTTAGGATGAATCCCTCCAACGACTGCAAAAAGAGTCAGAAATTCTTCAGAGAACATATGCACACTACTTCGATCTAACAATTATCAACAATGAAATTGATGAAACTATTAGACATCTGGAGGAAGCCATTGAGCTTGTGTGCACGGCACCACAATGGGTTCCTGTATCCTGGGTCTACTAGACCATTTTCAAGGGACCTGTTGGTGTTTTATTACTTCAAAATCACCTCGTGCAGTACTTGGAGAATTCTCTCTGTTGGCATTCTGTCAACTGGTCTTGGCCCCTAGAGACTACCTAAATGTAGTGTGATCTAAATTTATAATTATTGTCATGTCCTAATAGGTGGGAAGGAAAACCAAGCAAACTTTCAGTGCTAATTTAAAGAGACAGTATCTGTTTTTTAACCTTTTATTTCTCCTAGATTGTATGAAAATATACCTTTTTAAATATATGCATTATTCAGTCCTTTTGAATGTTATATTTTTGGAAACCATAGCTTTTTGTTTTAAAGGCCTCTGAAAAACTGCACAAGTGATATGCTGCTTTCTATAATCTATTTTAATAATGGGGGAAATTGGTTACCTTAGCAAGGTTGGAACACTACATTCTTTTTAGAGTCTTATGTCATTCATTCAATAGCAAAGGCACTATTTAATTTATTACACAAATAGCCTTCATCTATTGGAAACGGAGATACCACATATTTAATGGCCTTTTTCATTTAAGATATTTTCCTTAAAGTATTTACCGCATAAATAGTTTTATTTGATACTGTCTCTTTGAAGAAAACTAAACAATATAGAAATTTGAAAGTGGGTCTTAATGCATGTGGACAGTCGCAAGCGTTTATACTGTTGGTGTATCTGTGTTGAACAAATCTGTAACTTACAGAAACATACATTCCGTTCATGGGAATTCGTACCCGAGGGAATTAATTACAATTATTATAACCAAGTTGTAAACCTATGCACATCCCTTGCATTTTGGGCAACTTTATAAAGAAAAACATGATTTTTATTATTAATCATGTAGTGTAATGTGTTTGTAATTTTGTCTCAATTTAATTTGTTGTAAACAGGGGAATGGGTAACAAATGATTTTTTTTTTTCTTTTTTTTTTTTTGCTTTCTCTTTATTTTGCCATTTTAAATCTATGTTGTCAAGAAGAGTATTAGTGTTTTAATTGAGGAAAAAAGATTATTGCTTTTTTATGCATTGTAATTGTTCAAAATGCACAATGATTTATGTAACAGATGGTTTGGGGGACCGATATCAATCCAATATTACATATGATTTGAAAAAGAGAAAAAAAATGCCCTGTGAATTCATTAGGAAAGTGAAATCAAAGTTTAGCTTGATCAATATTTTATTTTCCTTTTTAAATACATTTCTTTTTATGTGTTCAGTGACATGCTCTTGGGTCATTCATTTACTGTATCTTGAGAAATTAATATTACAATTCTTGTGGCACAGTTGATGATTGTGCAGATAATTTGTCTTACTGGTTGCACATTACATGTGCTCTTTAGGAAGTTAATGATGGGTTAAATTGCCCAGTTTCATTACTTCTTGTATCCATTGGCACAGTTTTAATTCCTAAAGCACAAAATGTACAGTACATTGAAGTCACTAGACAATGTTCATAACCCATCAATTTACAAGACACATTCTATTCATATGACACCAAACACAAGTAATCATTACATTTATAGACAAGGCCTTACTGGGTAGAGGCAATCGGTGTTTACTGACTCTGCAAAAGATCGATTTTTAGCTTCCTAATATCTCCTTTTTTCCATCTTTTTTTTTTTTTTTTTTTTTCAATAAATACAATAATTTTGTCAAACACTCTTAATCTTCATTTTGTAGATACATCAATCTTTCTGTAGATTAGTACCTTAACTTCAACTCTCATTTGAGCATGTAAGTGGCGAAGGAGAAAAGCACTCCATTTTGAAATTTGTATAACTGTATACCAAAAATGTAGCGTCTTTATCCATCATGTTATGTTAAATCCAACAATATGGAATACTTTGACTTTTTTGATTTTCTTCATTTGTAGTCTTGTACATCTAAGAGTTCAATGTAAACGTCCATAAGAATCTTTCTGCTCAAGGTTGGCTGATTAGGGGAAATAGTGAAAGAGAAGACAAATTCACCAAGAGAGTATAAATAAAATCAGATTTATTTTGTCCTGTGCTATTTTTTATTTCTGACTCCTCTTTCCATTTTACAGCTAATGTACTGTATATATTGATCTTTATTATCTTACATGTGACTACAAATTAAAGCAAAAGACTGCCTCATCATGAATGACAATTTTTTATTTTTCTTCCATTTTTTTCTACAAGAGAATCTGTAAAAAAAAAAAAAAAAAAATGTCCAGTTCAAAGCCAATTGATTTATGAACATTCCGATATAAAAACATACCCATAAACAAATATATTTTACAAACAATAAAAGTTCAATATATCCAGGACGTGATTTTAATTTTTACGTGACTTTATTGAATTTCTGTACATTCACAATGAACTTGTGAATTTGTCTTTTTACATAGAAAATCTGGAATATAATTTATTTTTCATATCAGTTGTACTTTCTAAGATAACAGCCTCTCATCCTTATTAAAATAATTGGATGGGGAAATTACTGGTGCTAGAGAAACCGAATTACTACATGTTGCAAAGTAGGTTTCTTACTTAAAAAGTCAATGTCAATTGCTTTCTTAGGCTTCCTAATCTCAATATCTGTTTAAATATCTTGCCAAGAAAATGTTTTTTTTTAGTGCCTGTTTCCATCACATTACAAAAAAAAAATTAAAACCTGTAAATTATTTAATGTGCGATTCATCAATTAATCTTGTAATTGCATTTAGAATTGCTATCACATACATCTGTTATGGTGAGTGTTGGGGATTTGTTGTCGTTCCAGTAATCCGCTCTGGGATAAGGGCTACATCACTGCTAAGACATGACATGTAATTAGTTTCACTTTTAAACGGGAAAAAAGCGACTTTTAAAGGTGCCACACTCCCCTAGAGGTAAGGTCTTCCACCTGATGGGATTAAAACATTGACAAATACCAACTACTGTATTTGTGAAAAAATATGTACATTTGAATAGAACATTCTGTGAAGAAAATAATTATCTGATATCTAGGTTTCAACTGTACATTAGCTCATAAATCATGCGAAAGCAGATTCTGTCACTTTGTAAGATCGGTTAATCAGAATTAAAGCCAGGTGAAAGATCTTTGCAACATGTTATCCCTGTGTTGATTTCTTCTGTACACAGTCTTATCACTCTATTTGGGGAGGGATTATTAAAGGGGTTGTACGGGGAACAAGAGAAAAAGACCTAATGGAGATATGCCAAAAATAAGCAGTACAAATATGCCAAAATACAGTGTTTCTAACTAATTACAAACACTACCATATCATATAGCACTGCCATGTAGGATCTCTCTCCTCACTGGGCTAGTGGGTAGAGCTGCAGTTGCTAGGCATGCTGATTGAAAGCTACATTTCTAGCGAGTCGAGCTGGAGAGCCCCACCTGTCACTTTCTTTGAGGATCAGTGCTGCCGCTCTCACTGGCTGTGCTTGGAGGCACACTGAAAGACATTTGCTTGTATAACAGTTTTGTGGCATGCTCTCACATATATATATATATATATATATATATGTAGTGTATCCTCACCTAAACAAAAATACTATTTATATATGTATATATATATATACACATATATATATGTGTGTGTGTGTGTTGTAGCACTTACACAGGATGCCAATAACTTTCTACAGATTAGTGTGAGATCAATATTTGCAGGCGGCTGAAGTTAAGTTTTTATCCCATTTTGGTACACCTGCAAATCTTTGATCACTTTTTAATTAAATTTTTAAAGAGGTGACCAAAAAAATATGCAATTTTGGCATTGGGTTTAATTTTATTTCCCGAGAGGTTTACGGTTCTACAATGTTATATTTTAATAAATCAGACTTTTATGGACGTGGTGATATCAATTCTGTTTTACCTTTTTGTTCATTTTTTTTTTTTTATTCGTAAAATAAGAAAAGTTTGGTGTTTTGAACTATTTTTAATCTTTTTCCTAATTTTTTTAATTTTTTTTTTTTAGCCCACTTGGAGTACTTTAGCAGTAGGTACAGTACCAGTGGGCATAATTGTTTGTATACTATTCTGCAATAATAACCTATATTGCAGGACATCATTCAGTTATATACATATCACGCTTGTCTGTGTATATGTTCATTTCTGTGTACATATACAGTGAGACCGTGACCGGCAGAGTTATGGAGGAAAGGTAGGTTTCCCCAAGAATACTCTCCTATGTGGCATTAGGGAGTATGTGGACAGATATGTGTCAACCAAAAGGCCTGGTTTCAGTGAAGGAAATTGGCAGGTTGTGTGTTAGTGACACTAAAGGCATGTTCACACGGCTTAAAATGGGCCGTAATTACGCGCCGAAGTGCGCCAATTACGGGCCGAAAACGGCCCATTCATTACGGTAATTTCACAGTTCTCATAGAGAACTATGAATTACGTCTCCTCTCCCCACCCGGCGAATCCGCCGGGCGGGGAGATAATTGACATGTGAATTACTAGCGGCGTATACGCGCCGCTGGCAATTCAAGTCAATGGGCCGGCGAAGTGCCGGCCCCCCGCTCCCGCCCCCGTCCACACGGCGTAATTGCGGGGCGTAATTACGTCCCGCAATTAAGCCGTGTGAACATAGCCTAAGTTAGACTGCTCCAAGTAGCCTAATCCTGGATGGTTTTTCCTGATGTGATAGGTGGGAGGCTGGTATCAGGCCCCATAAAAGCTGGGCCTGTATTTGATGTTGGAGGAATGCTAAAGCCACAGTGTGAATAACACATGTTATGGTATAGTGATTTCTGTGCTTTTGTTTAGGTAGAGCTCATTCAAACCGGTTTTGTTTTTTATTGTTGCCTGAAATTAAAGGGGCTTTCTCATCCTAGACTAGAGCTTTTTGTTTCTTAGGCAATGTTCACACGGCTTATTGCCGACGTAATTGCGGGGACTGATTTCGCCCCGCAATTACGCCTGCAGCCGTGCAGGGGTGGCGGGGGGCCAGCAGCTCACCGGCCCCATAGACACTCATTATTCACGGCGCGTACACGCCGTAAATAATGTGCATGTCACTTTCTCCCCCCTCGGCAGATTCGCCGAGCAGGGAGAAGAGACGGAATCCACAGTTCTCTATGAGAACTGTGGATTACCGTAATGACTGGGACGGATTCCAGCCGTACTGCAGCGCAAAACCGGCGCGCAGTACGGCAGCAATCCGTCCCAGAATAAGCCGTGTGAACGAGGCCTTACAGCTTCAAATCCAGGGGTGTGTCTCTCATCCCAGTAGGCGTGTCTTCCCTCACTGAAGACTGGTGATATCATCGTTCTGTGTGAGCAGTGGAAGGGAGAGGAATGTAATGGTCAGTTCTCATGTCTGCAGAGCTGTCACCTCCCTCCCAGGCTGTACAAGCTCCTTGTAACCAGAACACCTGTATTGCTCTAAGCAGCTATACACACAGCCTGAACTGATTAAACAAATGTAAGGAATACACTCTGCTCCCCCTCTCTGTTATCAGACAGGAGCTAGAGGGGGAGCAGGCTGTAAAAGGCTGTGTTATATGGGGGGAGACAGTGAATCTAGTAGCTAGAGACTCCGTAATTGCCCAGATCCTTCACATTAGAGCCATCACTGGGAGATGAGTATAGAGCGGAGCTGAGACGACCTTTGTTATGCAGACACAGTTATCACAGGCAGCTAGTTTCACTTTCATTTTCCACAGCCCAGAGAGGAGTAAGCGCAGAGTGCAGGCAGCCAATCACAGCACAGGGGGTGTGTCTCATCCAGGGGGCATGTTCCAACAGGCAGAACTAAATATCAGTCAGCCAATCACAGCAAAGGGGGTGTGGACCGACCACTTGCTGCAGAAATAGCTCTTGACACCCACAGATAATAGCTGCTATACTAAATGATTTAGGTAATGCAAACCAATTGCAAAAGTACTTATTTTTACTCTCCCCATCATAACAGATATGATCTTTGTAGTGAGAAAACCCCTTTAAGGCTTTATTGTTCTGTTGCCATTTAAATTAAGCCCAGGTTTTGCTTGAACTTGGACTTTATCTGCAATGTCTCTATCTGTAAGTCCAGGCTGGTTCCTGATCCTGACACTAATACTCCACATATAATGTTTCCAACAGTTTAGTGGGCAACAGACTTAAGAGACACACATGAATTCCAGACATTTTTGCTGCAGTAATTGAGATACTGCTAAGGGCCACAACATGAAAAAAAGTGTCTGGAGAGTCGGCTTAAACACATGTACTGGGTAAAAGCTGCAACTGCGCGGCAATTAGAGGCTGCTAAAATGGATGAGCTGCTCAAACAGTTAATCCAGGCTAATAGTAGTCTCCAAATGATGACGGCAACACAGAAAAATGTACAGTAGGAGGCCATGTGGGCACAGGCTGAAACCAATTGCTTGTAGAGGCTTACTGTCTTGCTTTACAGGAGGAGCAGCAGCAGCACATTCATAAACAGCTGCAAGAACAAGTCCAGGCTGTGGCACAAGGTGTGCAGCAGTCATCCAGCTTGCTTTCCACCAGCAGTGCAGCCATACAGACGTCCATACAAAAATTGATGCTCATGGATGATGTTGATGCCTATCTTGCTGTCTTTGAAAGAGTGGCAGAGCACAAGAAATTAGCTGTGGCTCACTGCTCTGAGGTAGTGGCACCTTTCCTGACGAGGGAACCACGAAAGGTGTATTTTGACCTTAGTGTGCAGAACATCAAGGACTATGTTAAATTAAAGGACGAGATCCTGGATCATTGAGTCGTGAACACCAATGTACGGGCCCGGCGTGTGCACAATTGGGCTTTTTGCAACCACCTGCAAGCTTGCTTCCAGATGTACGAATTGGTCCACCTGGTGAAAAACTGGCTACACCTGCACAGATCCTGGAAAAGGATCCAGCGGTGGGTGAAGCAAGGCGACCCCAAAGGCGCCGAACACCTTGTCAACCTGGGCGAGAGGTATAATGCCACCATGGACCTACTCTAAACTGTTCTTTTTGGACGTTCCAACCCCAGGCACAGCAAATCAGCTGGAACGTCTGGTAAGACTGTCCCATATGTAAAGGGGGTGAAAAATGTCCCAAAGGGAGGAGGTTCAGAGGGGGATCATCTCAAATGGACAGCACGATCCAGACCAGAGTCTCATAGTGACTGGGGCTGCATACTATGTGGGCGGTGTCATGGACCTGCGCATATTGCCGCAAACTTTCCCCTTACAGTAGAGCCAATGGAGTGTGACTCAGATAAGTGGAGGTTTTTATTTGCAAGCCAGTGTGCTCTGCAGAGACTGATCAGCAACTCTGTCACCTGAAGGTGAATGATTATCCAGTAATGGCTCTACTGGACTCTACGGGAGTTTGGTCACTATGGTGCACTTAAGCCTGATGAACCCTACGTCACTCCCCGGTAATGTTGTAGGGGTCCAGTGCGTGCATGGGGACACTAAGGAGTACCCTGCGCCTCTAGTAAAACTATAGCCTCCTTGTGGACTTGCCTCTGAGGTAGGCGTGTTTAGGTCCCTCATGCACACCATGACCCTGGGGAGAGACTTCCCCTTATTTTAGGAAACATGTAATGTCTACGGTAAATGGTAATAGTGATGTTAATGTATACCATGTTTAGCCAGGACCGTTTGCCCCTGATGCTACGGTTCCAGCAGTAGGGGTGATCACAGAGAGTTGTGATAATTTTACCCTAGCAGTTCTGGCTGGTGAGAATGAGGAACAGAAGGAAGTGGCTGTTCTGCTTGACTTAGAGGTCTCGAGGGATAATTTGGGGACTGCTCAGCTCCAAGATCCTAACTTAAAGGAGTTGTCTCCCTTCAGAGTTTCAGAGAATGCATGAATGAAATACTCTGTCACTTCCTGGTTCAGACTGACTCATTTGCATAAGCTCCATGCTTGTACAGCTCCATGCTGTGCTGTGCTTTCAGATGCTAATTAGATCAGATTAGCTTCTCAAACTAATAACAGGACTTCTTATCTGATCCCCAAAACCAAAACCCTAATTACAGTTCTGTTTATTTTACATAAATCAAGCTTTTTACTGCTGAGCAGCACAGGACACTGCTGTGTCCTGTGTGATGACATCACTCACTGTTATCTCATTGAACAAACAGCAGGGCTAGAATTGTTTACAGGTCAGTTACTGAGGGAACTGAAATAGCCAGGGAGGTCATAAATTCACTTGTATCTCCTTAGGGAAAACAGAGGAACAAAGCAATATATTTGGAAAATGTCTTTATTTTGTGTTCCCTACAATTTGAAAGCTATTCTTTGTAGCGAGACAACCCCTTTAATGAAAGCCAGGGAACATGTGAAGGTTGTGAATGAGAAGCCTCAATACCCAGGGGCTAATACAGTGTTTCCATACATCGCAGTCAACCAGAAGCGGTTACATCAGGTTAACAAAGTCAGTGGGGAGATCGTGGAACAACTGATGGCAACACAGTTAATGGTCTTACACTTCATCCACAAGCATGTGTTAGAAGGTCGCTTAGAGAATGAAAAGACCAAAGAGCGCATTCTCCAGAGGTTTTTCTGGCACAGGGTGTACACTGATGTAAAGCGGTACTGAGTGTCCTGCTCGGTTAACCGCTCTGATGCCCATTTGTAGAGTCCCCTGCTGACCTTACCCATCATAGAAGTACTCTTTGAGGGGACTGCGATGGATCCAGTGGGCCCACTAGTAAAGTCTGCTAGGAGCCCTCGGTATATATTTGTGGTGGTAGATTATGCCACCTATTACCCTATGGCTGTTCCTTTATGGAATACTTCATCTAAAAGCATTGCAAACAAACTGTTCTATGTATTCTCCCATACTGGTATACCAAAAGATATCCCTACTGACCAAGGGTTATGAGAGAATTATGCAAGTTATTAAACATCAAACCTCTACACACATCTGTATACCACCCACTAGCAGATGGTCTTGTTGAGAGATTCAATAAGACATTAAAGAGTTTGTTAGCGAGGGTGGTTCATAATAATGGGAAGGATTGGGACGGTTTGCTGCCATATTTAATATTTGCAGTCTGGGAAGTACTACAGTCATCCAACTGTTTCTCTCCGTTTGAGCTGGTCTGTGGTAGATGTCGATGGGACTTTCTAGATCTAGCTAAGGAAACTTAGGTGCACAAGTCCACCCCCCTACAGCAGCGTTATTGAACATATCTTCCTTATGCAGGACAAAATTTCTGCAGTAATGGCCATTGTTAGGGAACATTTACAGCAGGCCCAGGAAGCCCAAAGCCTTGTATATAACAGGTCTGCCCAGGGTGAGGAGCTTCAACCTGGGTGATAGGGTACTAGTGCCCATAATAGAAAGTAAATTCCTGGCAAAATGGCAAGAGCCTATGAAATAATTGAAAAGGTCGGGGAGGTGAACTATAAGGTTTATCAGCAAGACAAAAGGAAACCAGAACAGCTATGTCTTAAAAAAAATGGCTAAACCCTGGAAAGACAGGGAAAACCTGACAGCTGTGAGTACTCCTCATAGTATTATTCCAAAGGTGCATGTATCACAGTCCCTGTCCCAGGAAAAGGAGACCTGGGAGTTCGTACAGAAAATGTGTTCTCCGAGTTACCAGGGTGTACTAAGGTCATAAAGCTTGACATTACTCCAGAGATGGGAATAAGGGTCCATTTGCAACCTTACTGGGTTCCAGGAGCTTACAGACAAGCCATACCCGAGGAGGTTAGGAAAATGTTGGTCCTTGGGGTGATTGAAGAGTTGAAAAGTAAGTGGTCTAGTCCTATTGTGTTCATCCTAAAAGTTCAGCTCATTCCGCTTCTATAATGGTTTCTGGAAGCTAAATGAAATCTCAAAACTAAACACATACCCAATGCCAAGAGTTGACTAATTAGTTGAGAGACAAGGTTATACCAGATACTTCTATATTCTCGACCTTACTAAAAGACTAGCTTCTGTTCCAGTTAAGGCTAAAGAGAAGACTGCTATGGCTATGCTATACAGTCTGTTCCAGTATGTCTGCCTACCATTTGGTTTGCATGGGGCTCCAGCAACCTTTCAATGGTTAATGGATGTCATCCTAAAGCCCCGTTGTCGTTATGTTGGAGTACCTAGACAACACAATTCTCTTCAAGAAGCAGGGCTAACCACAAACCCTAAGAAGTGTGCCTTGGGTCTGGAAAAAGCATGGTACCTATGTACATAATAGGTAGGGGTGTTAAAAAAATGCAGGTCAATAAACTAAAACCTATACCGGACTGGCGACAACCCACAACAAAGAGGCAAGTGAGAGCTTTTATTAGGTATTGTGGGGTACTATCGGAGATTTATTCCCAACTTTGCTAGTATAGCGACATCTCACAAATCTGACAAGGCACAGTAAGTCCGTTATGGTCAACTGGAACCCAGAGATGGATATGGTCAAGTGATGGGTGGGAGGCCACTTACACATACCAGCTGCAGGCCTGTATATGCTGATGGTGGAATGCTAAAGCCACGGTGTGAATAACATGTTATACAGTATGTGTTTGGTTCATGTCTAGGATAACTCAGTGGGCCCCTGGTATAGTGAGGTCCATTCTTTTGTTGAGGTAGAGCTCATTCAAGCAGGTTTGTGTGTGTGTGTGTGTGTGTGTGTGTGTGTGTGTGTGTGTGTGTGTGTGTGTGTGTGTGTGTGGCGCCATACATATACACACAGTTGCATACACTATATAAAATTACATATATGTATGATGCATGTTTTTTTCACTAACATGAAATCAGAATAAATCGTATCCGTTTTAGGTCAATTAGGATTACTAAAATTATTTATATTTGCAAAATGCCAGAATAATGAGAGAGAATTTTTAAGGCACTTTTAGTACTTTCTGCAAAGCCAAAAGTTTACATACATTTCATTAGTATTTGGTAGCAGTGCCCTTAAACTGTATGACTTGGGTTAAACATTTTGGACATCCTTCCAAAAGCTTCTCACAATAGTTGGTAGGAATTTTGGCCCATTTCTCCTGCCGGAACTGGTGTAACTGAGCCATATTTGTAGGTCACCTTGCTTGCACCTGCTTCTTCAGCTTTGTCAATAAATTTCCAATAGGATTGAGATCATGGCTTTGTGATGGCCACTCCAAAACATTGATTTGGTTCTCCTTAAGCAATTTTGTAACCAGTTTGGCAGCATGCTTCGGGTCATTGTCCATTTGGAAATCCCATTTTCACCCAAGCTTCAACTTCCTGGCTGATGTCTTGAGATGTTGCTTTAGTATTACCACATAATCTTCTTTCCTCGTGATGCCATATATGTTGTGAAGTGCACCAGTCCCTCCTGCAGCAAAACAACCCCACAACATGATTCTGTCACTCCATGTTTCACAGTTGGGATGGTGTTCTTAGGCTTCCAACCTTATCCCTTTTTCCTCCAAACCTAATGATGGTTGTTATGGCCAAACAGTTCAATTTAGGCTTTGTCAGACCACAAGACTGGTATCCAAAAATGTAGGTCTTTGTTCCTGTGTGCATTTGCAAACATTAATCTGGTTTTTATATGTTTCTTTTGGAGTAATGGCTTCTTCCTGTCAGAGTGGCCTTTCAGCCCATGCTGATACAGTACTTGTTTCACTATGGATAATGACATAATCTTTCCAACTTCCGCCAGCATCGCCGCAAGGTCTTTTGCTTTTGTTCTTGGGTTTATATGCACATGTCGGACCATGTCTCTGAAACACAGAACCCGACTTCTTCCTGAGCGGCATGATGGCTCGACATTCCCATCTTGTTTGTACTTGCGTATAATTAGTTGTACAGATGAACGAGGCACCTTCAGGTATCTGGAAATTGCACCCAAGGATGATCCAGATTTTTGCAAATCCACAATTCTTCTCCTGCTATCTTGGCTGATTTCTTTAGACTTTCTCATCATGTTATACACAGAAGCAGTGTGTTTCCAGAGGGATTTAAAATACACCCACAGGTGTGTCTCTAACTTAGATGTTGCCAATAAACCAGAATCTTCCAAAGACATGACATCATCATATGGGCTCTCCTAAATTGCTTAAAGGCATATTAATCCTAGTGTATGTAAACTTTTGACTTTGCAGAAAGAATTTTTAAGGCATTTGTATTTCTTTCTCTCATTATTCTGACATTTAGCAAATATAAATAATATTGGTAATCCTAATTGACCTAAAACGAGTAAGGTTTGTTCTCTTTTCATGTCAGATAGTGAGAAAAACACGCATATGTGTATTTTTATATAGTTAATGGAAACTTCTGGTTTCAACTGTATTATCTCTGCTATTACTAGCTGAGCCTGTTAGAGAGACTTTAGTAATGGAGGGGTTTTAACAGAGGGACACAAACTTATTTTTCCCTTAACATACTGCCCTACAATTTTACATACATTGTTGAAGCAGCACTTAGCCTTAGAGAGATTCATCAGCAGTGCAGCGCAGACTTCTAAATACAGCAACTGGAAGTAGGTAGACACCAAAGTTTTCTGCTCCTATTTTCCACCTTTACTTGCCAGCAACAGCTCTTTTGAAGGAGACATCATTATTGTGTCTAGTGCCAACTTCATGGTGCTGCTGCTTTCTCCTAGTATGAAATGCCACAGGAGCTAGTGCCCATCAGTGGGTTTCATTCATTTTGTCCCAGCACCTAGCTTATTTAGTGTTGTAGTTTGGGTTCTATCTAGCTTAGTTCTAACCCTAACCAAGATACAGTAATGGAGCAACAATGTTTCGACAGGAGTGAAGACTAACATCATCTTACAAATTTTCATGGTGTCCTCTAAGGCTATGTTCACACGGCTTAAAATGGGCCGTATTTCGGTCCGTAATTACGCGCCGAAGTGCGCAAATTATGGGCTGAAAACGGCCCAGTCATTACGGTAATCCACAGTTCTCATAGAGAACTATGGATTACGTCTCCTCTCCCTGCTCGGCAAATACGCTGAGGGGGGAGATAATTGACAGGTCATTTTCTAGCGACGTATACACGCCGCTAGCAATATTTGTCTTTGGGCCGGCGAAGTGCCGGCCCCCCGCTCCCGCCCCCGGCCACACGGCGTAACTGCGGAGCGTAATTACGTCCCGCAGTTAACCCGTGTGAACATAGCCTAATAGTACAAAGAGTGCTTGCAACATAGTGTGTGGGTTTAGCTTCCCAGTCAGAAGCCAGGGCAAATTTTCACATTTTTTTTATTAAAAGAGTCCAAAGCTATGTCCAACTGTATTACTTTACTGTAAAGTACTGGTAAGGGATGAGTAGACTGGGGAGAACCTATTTAGCAAGTGCATTGGTATCAAATTTTCTGTGAGCACCCTGAAGTGCAACTCGGACCTCTGTTTCCATTTCAGCTATGGGTGAATTGAAGCCCACTCCATCTAACTATACCACTGCTGTTGCTTTCCTGCAATGATCTGCCTGCTCTCTGAAGGTGCCTCTCACAGTTCCATCCCTATTTTAATGCCAAAATGTTCTCTGGAACAAAGCAAAATCAAAACCGCAATATATGTGATAATAGTCTTTATTTACCTTTGACTACATGTTACAAGCTAATCACTGGATGAGAAAACCCATTTACGTAATTGCCCAGTTTGTCTTTCCTGCATAATCGCCTGGCATAGTCTTCTTGAGCCTGGCTTTGGCACTTACCTCATAAAGCAATCGTCTCTTCCCACAACAGTACAGAATAATGAGTACAGAGCTCCTCTCTTCCAAGTAATGGCAGCCTCTGTATGCAAACTTATCAAAGGCAGCTGTCATTCACTACTTCTGAAAGTGGAGTGAAGCTTTAAATTAGGGCAACCTAGATAATTCTACTTTATCAGTAGCTCTAGAATACAGATTTATAGCCAAAGAATTTAGGTGGGTGCCATTGCTTTTATAAAAAAAAAAAAGTCTGTGTGCAGCTTTATAGTTAAAATGAAAAAGTGTAACCACTTTGAAGTAGATTTGGAGTTTTATGCACACCTTACATATATTTTAGAAAATACTGCACCTTTGCTCCACATCCACAAGATAAAACTAATTAAAACATACGTATTTAAAATTCAATTTCAAGACTTGTTTCTTTCCTGCCTTCAGTGAAATAGTACTCTCAGGTAATTAACACCACCTTCATGAAAGATTATTTAAGTAATTAAGAATCCAAGATTGAAACAACAGAACCTATAAAGCAGAACAGAGAATAAACAGAATGCAGGTGGATATGGTGGTTCAATCTCTCTCCCCACAGCCAGGTCTCTGTATAGTCTACCTCTGTTCACTTCGGAGAAGCTTGGCACTTATTTTGACATAGTAATGTTGGGATAGGGATCAAATTTTAGG